>LR753870.1:0-41521 GCA_902729485.2 Mus minutoides
TGTGTGTGTGTGTGTGTGTGTGTGTGTGTGTGTAGGTGAGAGGACAACTTTTAGGGAGTTGAGTTCTCTCCTTTTACCATGTGGGTGTGAGGGGTTGAACTAGGGTTTAGTAAGCAAGAACCTTTTGCTGCTGAGCTATTTTGCCAGCCCTCGTATGGTTTTATAATGACTGCCATCATCCTGAACCCTTCTCACAGCTGGGGCACAGGGGTGATGAGCATGCTTGGGTGCCATCAGCTGGCCGCTTCTCTCTTTGGCTCACCAGGATTGTTTGCAGTTCCTTGGCAGGAATCTTGTAAGCTGCTTGGTCACCCTGGAGGATTGGTTTGGTGAAAGTTGGATGATAGAATCCGTTAGTCCACCTAGGTAGGCACACTAAACTTGAATACACTGAAATACACAGAAGGTGAGTGGATGGGTGGAAAGAGCTACTGGGTCTGCTGTGGTTTGAGGCACCCTCTTCCTCAGGGACCCCGTGACTTGTATTAGGTGGGTGCCCAAGGGTGGAGATGCCAGTATGGAGCTCAGTATGTGTGTGTGTGTGTGTGTGTGCATGTATGTGTATGTGTGTGTGTGTACACTCACATGAATGTTCCTGTGGTGCACTTGTGTATGAAGATACATATATGTGCACATGCATATGGAGATCAGAAAAGCCTTTTAGACATTATTCTCAGAAGCCATTCACTTTTGAGGGTTTGGTTTTTGGTTTGTGTTGTTGTTGGATTTTATTTTTATTTTTTGGAAGACAGAGTCTTTTACTGAATCTGTGGCTCACCAAGTGAACTAGACTGGCCACCAGTGACCCCGGGGATCCTCCTGGTTCCCAAGTGAACTAGACTGGCCACCAGTGACCCCGGGGATCCTCCTGGTTCCACCTGCCTGTACCCAGGTAGCTGGTCTTATATGTGTATACCAATGTATCTCGTGGGTTCTGGGGATCAAAACTGGGTTTTCCTGCTTGCAAAGTAAGCAATTTATTGACTGAGCTATCTTCCAGACCACATTTTTTGTTTGGCTTGGCTTGGCTTGGCCTGGTTGTTTTTAGACAGAGTCTCACAGTTCAGACTGGCCTTGAACCCTTTAACCTCCTATCTCAATCTCTCACGTGCTGAGATTACAAGCGTGCAGTACCATGCTGGGTTTATGCAGTACTGGGGAACAAACCTAGAGCCTTATGAGTCCTAGTCACACATTCCCCTGACTGAACCACATCCCCGGCACTGAAGTTTGCCATTACTTATGAAGACTGACTATCCCTGGCATAGGTTGTCCACTGTACAGGGCTGTGGCAAACCATAGCACAAAAGCATACCTGAAGATACTGTAGAACATAGCACTCAGGCCAAATCCCCAAGGGCCAGATAACTCCCTACAATGGTGGTCATCTTGCCCCAGACACAGATCTGCCCCAGTCAGGGCCTCACACCACAGGCTCTCACTTCCTGTCCCCACTCACATAGCCCCTCCAAGCACTGACAGCTGACCTAGAAAGTGCCACAATGGAGCAGGGATGGGGTGGGGTGGGGAAGTGGGCACAGCTGCCTCAGCCACTTGGGAAGATTCAGGCAGGTGCCAGGTGTGCCCTCCTCTTACCCTTGCCACTGATGTTGCATCTGACACAGGCCCTAGAAATAGGTGCCTCTAGCATTAGCATTAGCATTTGCGTGACAGGCTCCGGGGACCCTTGAGGAAGCCTCCTCACAATCCAGCCTCCCACCTTCCAGAGGCCTACAGATGCTGTGTGGGGTTTCCCATCACACCCCTGATCAAAGGTGGCCCCAGGGCCTACTTATTTCTGCTGATCCAAGCTTCCATGTTTGCCAGCAGCGCACACCAGCCTGCAGCACCTGCGAGCAGCTAGAAGTTCCCCTTGATGTAACCTTGCCCACTGGGGATGTCAGCCTGCAAGCTCTGAGCATTGGCATGGTGCCAGGGAGCCCAAATGGGGAGGAGCCTGCTGAACTACCTATCCTTCAGGGAAGAAATGGTCTTCCCCTGCCCCAGTAGTGAGACACCCTCCCCTCCACTGACCTTAAGAAGGAGACCACCAGATCTTGATGTGGTACTCTGGTACCTTTTACTTCCTATTTAGTCTCACCCACTGGCTAGCATGGCATCTCATACCCTCTTTACCATGGCCAGAACACCTCAGGTAAAAGGAAAATGGTCCCCTAAAGAGCCTTCCCCACTTTCAGACATCACCTCCAAATCCCTGACAGCAGCCCCTGCAACTGTTTGGTCCCAAAGGAAGATGGGAGAATTTTTTTCCCTTATTTATGCAAAGTATAGACAAGGAGAGATGCGCCTTTACAGCTCCATGTGACAGCAGCTTGGGGATTTGAGCTGCCTGCCGGCCCAATGAATCAGCTGTGAGCGGCTGCCAGAGGCTCCTGCATCCAGGCAGCAGCTGAGGTCGTGGAAGCCAGGCGCCTGCTTTACGTTCCACAAGATGAGCTCATGCTGGACTCTAGCCCACGTGGGACTGAACCCAATGCCCCATGCATCATTCTCGGCACCTTGAACCCTGTACTGATCACAGCGGTGGGGAGGGCAGGGAGGAAGGGGGATCCACCGTGATTCACCGAGTGGATTTATTTCTGCTATACCTGAACACACTGTCACACTGTGACTTGAGCTGGGGAATCATGAGGTAAAATGAGGCACAAAGAAAACCAGCTATGCTCATCAGCAGCTATCTATGGACAATAGAATATGGGGACTATAACCCATGGAGCATACAGGAAGACACCTCAAAGGCAGGTTACACAGAAACAAAAGCTGAGGCTCCTTACCTGAGGAGATCCCAGAGGCTCCAAATGAGCCACAACTTATGTCCCGGGAATAAGTCAGAACAAAGGAGGAGGGTGATTGGCAGAGACAGCAGAGACAGGGTAGCACCCGAGAGGGAAGGGGGCTGTGGTTTGCCTTAGATAAAGGAAGAAATTATGGTGTCGGCGGTGGGGGTCAAGGACCCCAGAGTGTGGGCTCCAGCTCATCACGAGGACTGTAGGAAAGGCCAGGTGGGGTCAGGACAGCCTTTTCTTTCAATAGGAAAGGGAGACAGAGTCCCCAGTCCTTAATGGTACTTAATGGAAGACAAGGCCCGGTGACTGCCTGGTGGACAAGGCAGAGATCGGCGCTCCTCTGTAATGCTGCCAAGGTCCCTCGGTCAGTTACATGCCGTACAAATCCATGGGCTTCAAAACACAATGACAAGTGAGCTTATAAAGCAAGGACCTCCCTGGGGAGGATGGGCTGAGCTTCTCATTGTCCTGAGTCCTCCTCGAAGCATATGAAGGAATTATAAATAGCATGATTAAGGGTGGATTTTTCTCCATGAATTCTCCCAAGGACCACCTCCTGCAGATCAATTGCTGTTCAGCCGCCTAAACCTGAGCAGCGGGCTGCTGGTTCCAAAGCCCTGAGAGTCCTGGTTTCACAAGAAGTCCCTTCATAGACCTTGTGGGTTTGGAGGTAATGGAAGTGCCTGTGTCCCTTTGCCATGGAAGCTGGGAACAACGGGGAAAGTACTCATTCAAACAGAAACTCTCCTCTTGTAAGAGGTGGGAGAGAACTGGTTCCTGTCTGTACAAATAAATCTCTCCCTGGTTCAGAGGCCATGGGGAAGAGAAGGAGAACTGGGCTGTGAGGTCTGAGCACAGTCCTGCCTTGCCCTGACACAGCGTGGCTCCAAAGGACAATGGGTGGGCAGGGAATGCTCCATCTCTAGACAATCTGGAGCCGGGGGTCGGGGGGCGGGGGGGGGAGGAAATTGCTGGTGCACTCTCTGTGTGTCTCTCTGTCTCTCTGTGTCTGTTTGTCTTTCTCTGTCTCTCTTTCTCTCTGCCTCTCTCGGTCTCTCTCTTTCTCTGTGTATGTCTTTCTAGCTCTGTCTCTCTTTGTGTCTGTCTGTCTGCCTTTCTCTGTGTCTTTCTGTCTTTATTTCTACCTCTCTCAGTCTATTTCTCTCTCTGTCTCTGCCTGTCTGTCTCTCTGTGTGTATATGTATGTCTTTCTGTCTCTATCTCTGCCTTTCTCAGACTCTGTCTCTGTATCTCTGTCTCTCTCTGTCTCTGTCTCTCTGTCTCTGTGTGTGTGCGTGTGCGCGCGCACGCGCGCGCGCGCGCGCGCGTGCACATGCACGCATTCATGTGGAGGGTACCTGTGAGAGGACACACATGCACATGTGCACAGCACATAAGTGGAGGTTAGAGAACAATCTCAGCTACAAGCTACTTTTTGTTGGGATGTTCTCTCATTGGCCCGGTACTTTATCACATTTGGCAAGCTGACTGACCTGCAGCCTTCTGGCTAACTGGCCCTCGTGCCTGCCTTCCCATCGGTGGAGCTCCAGGTGTGCCGCTGTGCTCAGCTTCTACATGGGTCTGGTGATTCGCACTCAGGCCCTCACCTTCATGAAGCAAGTGTTCTGACAGCTGGGGAAAACATTCTCCCTGGCCCTTTTGTTTTTTTCTGAAGCAAGGTCTCATGTAGCCCACGTTGGCCTTGGATATGCAATGGCCTTAACCATATTACTGTGTAGCTAAGGATAACCTCAAACTTCTTATTGCCTGGCCTCTATCTCCCAGTGTTGGAGTTACAGAAGCACACTCCCACACAGTCTTTACGCAGTGCTGGTGTAAGGGAAAGTGAGTGTCTAAAACCAACTTGGGGAGGTGTCAGAAGGGAGAGAAAGAGAGGCAGGACACCTCAATAGCTGTACAGGCCATACCCCTTCAACACCTCTAAGAGCTGTCCCTTCTGCAGGTCTAAAACTATCGCCTTATATGAGTGATGCACTATAGACAGAAAAGATTAGGTGTATGTATGTATGCACGTGTGTGTATGTGTAATATATATATATATATATATATATATATATATATATATATATATATATATATATATATTCTATGTACATGCATATGAGTAGGGGAATAGAAAGGGCCTGACTGAGACCCCTGGGGTCCAGCACAGAGGAATTTTTAAGTGGAAGATCCTCACTTCTAATATATTTGCAATAAGGTTCAAGCAATTTTTAAAACATATGACAACCAGGGTCTTTGGCACTGGAGCACACTCTGAGGTGAGGTGCTAGACATCTGGATCAGCTCAGTAGGTCAACCACAGGGATACAGAGACCTATATTTTAGACTCTCTGAATGGGTTATAGCAGCCTGGGCCTCAGTGGCACCAGACAGTGGCCCTTAAGGGTGTCACATGACTCTCGGCGTCACCAAGCTGGAAATAAATCCACTCATCTTCAGGATGTCCCATCAGATACCTTTGTAGCTTCAAATCCTTCCCTACTTGTTCAAAGGAATATCTCCCACCAAGCTGAGAAGTATCCCAGAATCCCTGGCCATGAGGTCCCAGAATTGAGCTTATACTTGTGGACCTGGCAGCCATGATGGGGCTAGACCTAGGTGGGGTCCTATAGATGTTACACTGGGGAGGGAAGAGGGGGTGGTCGTGTGTGGGTTTACTGTCACATGTGGCAGTGAGCTAGTATTAGGGGCACTCCTCACTCCTATGCTGCTAGGAGGCCAGAGAAGGTAGCTGTCTTCCCCTGGTCACACAGCAGTAACTTCTGGGCTTGAGGGCCAGTCACAAAGCTAGATGGTGGAATCAGATTCAGGCCAGGCAGCTGATTTCAGAAACTGTTGCGGGGGTAGAAGAGAGTCCCTGGATGCGTGGACATGCAGGTGGATGCCTTTAAGCTGGAACACAGTGAGAGCGCCCTTGGCTCCTTTATTTCCCAGCTATTAAATGCTTTAGTGGAAGACTGTGTTTGCCATCTCAGTGGAGCCAGTCCTATCACTACCCTTCTGGGCTCCTAGACTCCTGTCATTATGGCTGGGAAGGGCCTTCGCACTGCAAGGATGCCCCACCCCATACCCAAACACCACGGAACCTAAGGCAGGGGCGTCATTGTTGTGCTGGCCTTATGTGAGCCCCTCCACCTCAGGATACCTAATCAATCCCCAGCTCAGGGAGGCAGAGAACGGCCATGGCCTCTGCTGTATGTGGTTTCCTAACAGAACACATATGGAAAGAGTCTAGACATCTGAATGCAAGAGGACTCAGGAGCCAGCAGGCGACCTGTTACTACATCCAAGTCTTTGGGTTGTGTTGAAGGTGTTCACAAGTGTCTACCTGCATCAACAGTGGGGAAGCTAGTGGGTGATACTGGGCCTCAGACGACCTGCTGGAACAGTCTCTAGCTCAGGAGAGTCAAGTCTTCTCCCAGAACCACACTGATGTCCTCAGCAGGGTCAGGTTGTAGTGAGGAGAGCCGGCCTGCCGCCCTGAGGATTTCCTGAGCTGTGTCCACAGTGGTGGAAGGAATTGGACGTCAGCTGGGGAATTTTGGTAGTGACTTGGAGGCTGGGTCTGGAGCCTCAGTTCTTCCCATATCCAGGTTAGAAGGGTGAGGGCATGGGGGGGGGTCTCAGACATCAGGACCCCAAAATATCTTACAGGTCAAGGCAAGTGTCCTTTGATCCAACTTCCCAAGGGGCATGGTAACCAGGTGAGAAGGTCTAGAAACCATTCCTGTGTGGGACTCACCTCTAAGGCACATGTCATGAAAATGTCCCCACCAAGCAGTTCTGGGTTGGGCTGTGTGGCCTCTGCAGTCTTTCCCAACACCTGGGAATCCTCTGTGATCACCATAGACTAGGAGGAAGACTGGCCTCCTAGACTGGCCACTCTGGGGGGCTCCTTCTCAGAGCCTGCTCCCTCATCGGGACCACACTATTGTAGCCCAAGCTGAGACAATTGGGACTTTTTAAATTTCACTTGAAGCTGGAGACACTGGTCAGACATTCTCCGAGCACACCAGTCAGAACTGGGCTGGTAAGAGACTGCCATGGTAAAGTGGAGATGGGCCATTGAAAGAAAAAAAAAAAAAACCTACCTGGGAGGAAAGGCAGTGCCCATTGGCTTCCTTCCTTATACACACAGGGACTGTCAGGCTGCCCAACATGGCACTCTTCTCACCTGGTACCGCCACACACACACACAACTGGGTAGCGCCAGTGGACAGCCCAGGCAGAATCCCTCCCACCACTAGTTGTGTCTGGGACCTCTCAGCTAATTACCTACCACTACATAGCTCACACAGCATCCCTCCCTCCAGACTGCAGAAGGCCAGATGCTATGAAGGCTGGCTCCACATCAATAGAATGAACCAGGGGCCCCAGTCACCTTCCCAAAGGAGAAGCTGACATCAAGGTCTGGCTGGAACATTGAAAAAAAAAACTGGTTTTCCACTGCCAGCAAGTTCCTGTGTCACCCTAAAAGTAAAAGATCAGCAGGCCACGGGGCTGGACAGTGCCCTAGAAGGAAGTTCCTTCATGGCTGTGGGAGACAAGGAGGAAGGTGATCTGGGTAGGGAGGAAGCAGTAGAGGTGAAACAGAGGCATCCAAAACAGAGGGAGCCACAATGTCTCTCCAGGGTCCCAGCTGTGCTATACGGCTGAGCGTCCCACCCAGAGGGACCCTCCATCTCCACTTGTCTGGAGGCCAAGGCTATATATAGTAGAGCAGCTTTATTGACCAGACTTATCAGCAAGAACACATCAGTGGGACCTGTACAGTCCAGCCCCAGTAGGGGGTCCAGCTGCCTAGAGCCAGGTGTGGGGACCTCATAGTTCCCCGTCGAGTGCCCCCCAGAACCTAGCCTTACCCCTGCTCCAGGCCCTTGCCCAAGTGAAGGACTACAGGGGGCGGGAAGACAATCACATAAAGGCTGGAAAGGAAGATAGACCCAGAGCGGGAAGCATGGGGCTCATGTTGCCCCGCAGCTGGTAGAGGTGATCCGTGCAGGGCAGTGGGGACGTGCAGGTAGACAGGCAGACGGCCAGGCTCACCACACAGAGCACTTATGGACAGGGTTCATGGGAGAGTCCTTGGGACAGTGGAAGGCCCGGCCGAATTCCTCAAACTGGGACACGCTGCCCAGGACCCTGGAGTTGGGGGGAGAGACCTCAGCAGTGTGGGCTTCACTGGCCACTCTGTCACTTCTAGGTTGATCCCTGTCTCTTCTTGTCCCTCTGACCCCATGCAGACACAAGGAGGGGACTGCCCAGCAAGGCAGACGAGCCTACCGGTAGTGCTCAGGCGCGTGCTTGTCTGTCAGCACCTGCAGGTAGATGGACTGTGACCGTCGCTTGATGCACCAGTTCTGGGGCCAACGGGAAAAGGGAAGAAGGGGAAGAAATGGAGTCAGGTGTCTACTACCCTTTTCCCCACCCTTAGGCCCCAGCAGAAGCCATGAGCCATCTCACCTCCGCGAGGACAGGCGATAGAAAGGAGATGGATGAATGGATGGATGGATGGATGGATGGATGGATGGATGGACGGACAGGATGAGCCTTGGAGACGCTCATGTGAGGCCTGGGCCAGGCTGAGACTGAGCACGGACATGGTGTTCCCTTCTCAACCCCTCCTGACCCCTATCCAGTCTCCATCCAGCTCACCTGTGCAAAGGCAATGAAGAAAAGCTGGTTGTGTGTGTACTTGAGCCGGTGCAGCGGGTGCTCTGGACCATGCTCCCGGACCCACTTCTGATAGGCCTGTGATGTGCCGAGAGCAGGGAACTGCTGTGGCCAACAGGCCTCTTTTCCATCTTTCACATCCTTCCTCCTCCCAGGAGGAGACTAGCCCCTCCCCCACCAGCCCTGTTCTGTACATCGATTGTGTATTCCCTGCCTGTCCAGCTTTCTACCCTGGCACGTTGACCTCTCAATAGTGCCACCTCGTCCAGGTAGTCCTCTTTGTTCTCCCAGTAAGGTGGTGCCTGTTTGATTGTTTGTTTGTTTTTTCTCCCCCTCCTGGAGGACCCCAGCCTAGGCCAGAGCATCATCAGGCCGGGAAGGGATGGGCTGTGTTCCTAGTCTGGGGTTCTCATCAGCTCCCGCCTGTCCCCCAGCAAAGACAGAAAGGAGGCTAGGTGGCTCACATAGTAGGCCAGCTTGAGGCCTCCCATGTCTGCGATGTTCTCGCCAAGTGTGTGCTTCCCATTCACCTGCCGAAAGGAAAACGAAGAAGCTGCACGGGCCTGCTGGCCTCCCACAGATCTGGCTACCCTGAGCTACCGGACCCGGCTACCCTGAGCTACTGCCTGTCCCCTGCTTCCCGGGGAGCTCAGGAGAAGCCTTTCCTCCCCTCACCCCTACTATATAGCTGTTTGTGTACACGGGAATGGAGAGCATGTGTGCAGGTACTCTATTTGGGTACATGTATGTGCACATGAGCATGCATGCTTTCAGTTTGTGGCCTGCCAAAGGGGCACTGAAGGCAAGGGTGGAAGGTCTCACGCGCTGGTTGTAGACGGTGAAGTTGTCATAGAGGCGAACAATGCACTCGGCCTTGCGCAGGAAGTGGCTGTAGGAGGTCTCAGTCCACCAGTGCAACAGGTTTCCTGAGCGGTCATACTGTCCTCCTGTGGCCAATGGCAATCCAGCACACTAAGACCACGCCTCACCCTACGGCCAGGGACACTAAGCCCCTCCCCCTCCCCAGCCAACCCCAGCTCATCCTCCATGACTCCTCCCACTCACTACCTGTCCTCCCCCTCCCCCAAGACCCTCTCATGCCTTACCCCAGTCGTCGTAGCCATGGGTCAGTTCGTGCCCAATGATGGTGCCAATGCCCCCGTAGTTCAGAGACCTGGACCCACAGCAGCGGGTTAAACCCTAGCCCTCACCCACTGAGAGCCCCACATTGCTGCCCAGGCCCCTATTGCCCCTGGCAGGTGGCCAGGGAGGCCCCAGAGATCTATGCATCTCCAAGGTGCTCCCATGTCAAGCTGTGTTTTGAGAACTAACATCTTACAAGGAGGATGTGTCTTCAAGGAAGCAGGAAGGATATTGAAGCACTCACTTGAGGACTAAGCTTCCTTCCTCATCACTATGACCCCCCACTTCTGAAACAACTAGTGGGGCCCAGAGTGGGTAATGGGGTATGCTAGTTGGCTTTAGCTGTAAGATTGGCATAGCCTGGCATCATCTGAGCTAGTGAAGGATTTCCCAGGTTGAATTGGCCTGTGGCCATGCCTTTGAGAGACTGTCTTGATTGGTGACTGATGTAGGAGAGCCCAGCCCACTGTGGTCAGCACCATCCCTAAGCCAGTGGGCCTGGGATGTATAAAAGAAAGTAAGTTAAACAAGAGCCAGAGAGCCAGCCTGACACCTGCAGGCAGGGCTGATGTGCCCAGCTGCACCCTTTAAGTCTCCCTCCCTACTTACTGTGGGAAGTCTGGGTCATACAGGGTGGGCTGCAGGATGCCAGCTGGGAAGACTAGGAGAAAGGCATGGTTAGTGGGAAACACCTCCACTCCCTGGCCCACCCGAGCAGGGCAGGACACAGCTCCTTACCCATTTGATTCTTGTTGGGCAGATAGTAGGCATTGAGCGCCTGTGGAGGAAGGAGCCACCTGTGTGAGGAGGACAGAGTCACCTGGGGGGTACAGGGGACTTCCCCCAAGAGCCCCACACCCTAGCTTCCTTCAAGGTGGTCCTGGCATGCCAGCTAGCTTCTAACAGCGCATTCTTTGGGCTAAGCCACCACCTTACTGCCCTCTATCTTGTTTATGCAGGCCCGTGTTCCCAGCATGTTCTCTCCTCCCCCGTGGCCCTCCTCCACCCCACCCCCCGGCTCAGGGCTGGGCACTCACGAGGATTTGTCCACCTCCTGTCGAATCTTCTTGACGGACAACTGGATACTGAATCGGATGCTGTTCAAAATGTTCTTGAAGTAGGTCTTCTCGTGGACCTCGAACTGTATGGGGACAGGCAGAGCTCAGTCAAGAGCTGGGGCAGAGCCAGGCCCTTTCCTTGGGGGAGCCAGGAGTTCTCCTCCAAGTTTGGTGGTGTGCTTTCCTGGGGCCTGAAGGCAGTGAAATCCTGCCTACCTCATATTCTTTGTCTACAGCCTCAGGTTTCAGCAGGAAGTCTGGATAGCCAACCATGACCATCATGTACTGGAGCTGCAGGCGAGAGATCAGGGCAAGGGCACCCAGAGCCTCAGAAGACAGTCCCCCACAGGCAAAAAAGGGAAGGGAGCTCCAGGCTAGCATGGGTCTGGGACCAAGAAAGGACAGACCCAGACTAAGTCCATAAAGGTGTCTCTGTCTCCTTCCCCTTGTTACTCCCAGTGCCTGATACCCAGCAGGCACTCAAACAATATTTGTGGCACCAACAACTGGGACTCAGACCCTATCTCACCTTGGCCCGAGCAGCTGCCTTGGTCTGGGCATCCATCCAGTCCAGCTCCTCCAGGCGTTGGCCCAAGATGTACTTGATATCTTCCACCAGCTGCTGTACCTGCAAGGTCAGAAGTCATGGATCAGGGGTCAACTAAGGAAGTCTTAGATCTGCCCTCCCCACCCCCCAGCACCTGGCACCACAGGGATTCCTATCATCTGCACAGGGCACCAAGGAGAGACATGGGCAGTAGGGACAGCAAGCTCCCCCCCCCCCAAAGAGAAAACTATCCCAGTACAAGTCTATACAGTCCTAAAGTTATGTCTCCTGAGCATGGCTAAGAATGACCCTCAGGGGAAAGACAGGGCAAGCCACCTACAGCTGATTGTGTACAAGCATCCCAGGGGAAGAGCTTCCTAAAGCCTCAGAGACAGCTAAGCTCCTCTACCCAACCTGGGCCCTGTGCCACAAGAGGATCTGTGATATCTTCCATTCTCCACGCCGAGCACCCCAATTGCACCCCACCCTAGACCCACGGCAGCCTGACCTTGGCTTTACTGGCAGCTGAGAAGTGTTCATGTACAAAGAGGGCACCAAGAGCCATGCCGAAGTGGCGGTTGGCCTGGCCCAGGCAGACTCGGGCCAACTCTTGGGGCTTGTCATTGCCTTCCATCTCTTTTGCCAGCTCATGCAGTGCCTCTCGGAATGGTGGGGACAGGTGCTCACTCAGAACCACCACCACACGCCACACTAGGTAGTTGTGCAGGATCCTGGAGGCCAGGTAAAGCAGGGGGGTTTCTAGTCAGATATGTATGTAGGTCATCACAGCCTACCCACCTGTGCACCCTAGGACAGGTAGGACTCAGTACCCACCCTGCCCCACTAAGAAGAAGAAAGAGATCAATATAGATATGCAGAAATCAATTTGAAATGTCCCAAGCACAGAATATGATCTTGCTACTAACAAGAGCCATTAAGCCTGGCCTTGATGGACCAGCATTGTTTCCCAATTACCCTTTGGATTTGGGAAACAATGAGTACACAGAGTACTCAGAAATCTCTTGGTGGCTTTCTTTTCCTCCCCTGGATGTACAGGGACTAGCAGGATTCCCCCCAAGAATCTACCCAAGTGCAGTATGACTTCAGCCTACATATCCCTTAGTAAAGTCCAAACTCCACAGTCCCAGGAGGTAAGGGCAGTTCAAGGGGATCCCAGCCTACCCAGGCTCCCACAGGGCAGGTGTGAGCACATGACTGAGGGAATCTAGATTTCCCTACCAGCGCTCCCACCTGCCTCCTGCTGTGTGGCTTCAGCAGAGAGGGTGTTTACAAAGGTCACCAAGTGGACAGCTCTAGGGTGCTGATAGAGGGGCGGCGGGGGTCAGGGAACGTTAGAACCTCTGCAGCCTCACCTTCGAGGCGTGGAGCGAATGAGCTGGGACACCTGCTGCATGTAGTCCGTGGCCAGCAGCACCACCTCCTCCTCCTCTGAGAAGTCCTCCTGGAAGATCTGATCCAGCAGCCACTTCCACTGCAACTGTGGGGCCGAAGGCAGGGAAGCAACAGGAGACAACAAAGGGGTCCAAAAGGGGCAACAAAGGCACATGGGCATTGAGGGGCATGGAAGACCTCGGACATACCTAAAGATGGTCAACTTACAGTCCCTGCCCCGCCCTCATCACCACCCATCCACCAGGTCTGGGAACACTCACGTGGGGGGTGATCTTCTGCAGCTGCCCCAGAGTCACTTTGTTGTACACGGAGCTGACATCACGACGGAGATCATCATATTCTGACACAGAGATCTGGAGTGGAGACCAGATAGACCCAGGCCTGACCTATGTTCCCCGGCCTTCATCCGGGTCCTGGAGGCTCCCAGCCCCTCCTGCTCACATTGGCCAGCCTCTGTTCCAGCTGAAGGATCTCCTGCGCCTTCTGCTCCACCGCGTCGGCTCCCAGTAGTCTAAGTAGACGCTCCATGAACACCCTGTATGCGGCCAAGATCTACACCAGAACACGAGCTCGTTATGGGGAGGGAGACACCTACCTCCGCGACCCTCCTTCTGGGGCTCTTTCCTTCCCAGAAGCCCAGCCTCTGCCTAGGCACCTTCTCACTCTCCTCGTCTTGAGCAAGGTACAGGGTTCTCTCTGGCAGGGTGAGCCCATCCTGGTCAATCTGGGGAAGAAAACAGGGACCCCGGGTCAGAAGTGCACGGCCAGTTTTCCAGCGTTTCCACTCAAATGTCAAAGAAGAGAAGACGAAAGAGTCAAACACAGATCTGTTGTCACAAGCTCGGGAGCATGAAAACCAACCCCTCCATCCATCCAAAGAAGCTAGCCAAATCCCATTGCTGTTAGCCCAGCTTGAAGATGCCCTGGAGAACCCGCCTTTCACTCCTTCCCCAACCACCTTCACTTTCCCCACCTGTAGGGACACCGTGGGGCGCTATACTGGGAGTTGGAACCTCTGGAATTCCTAGCCAACCCCAGCCTTTCAGGGCGATCGCCCGCGGGCTCCCACTCCCCGAACCCCACCTGCCTGAGGGCTGAGAATTGCGGCTCCCGCAGCTCAGCTAAACACAGCAATTACTCCAGGGAAATTACTTGCGCCCTCCTCCCGCGCTCTGCCCTGCACGCCCCGCTCCTCCCTGAGCCCCTAGCTGTCCGAAACCGTATCTCTTTCGGACGCGGGATGGAGCATGGGGCACACCGGGCCGAGGATGCGGGTGGTCTCAGGTGGGGTGCGAGGATTGTCGGGGGAGGGGTGAGGGAAGGCAGAGGGGGGGGACACTCACGCGGATGACGTAGCGCGAGGAGTTCCTGTCGTCCAGGCTGACTGTAAGGGAGAAGAGCGCGGCCGCGCTGTACACACCCTGTGCCTTGTACAGCAGTCGGTTGAGGTCCCAGCGGGCCGCCCCCGGGCGATCGGCCGCGCCGCCCAGGTCCCAGCCGCCGCAGTCCTCGATGACCTCGAGCATGGGCCGCGGCCCGAGCCTCTCGATCTCGCGCATGTCGAGGCACGAGCGGAAGAAGGCGCGCACCTTGCGCTGCGCAGCGCCGCCGGGGCCTCCGGCGGGTCTCGCTAGCAGGCGCCGCAGACGCTCCTCGTTCTGCTCTCCGATGGCCGCGATCGTGCCATAGGTGAGCTTGTCGTCGGGGATGGCGTGGCGCCGCAGCCAGCCTCCGCACGCGAACGAGTAGAAGTCCTGGCACGGGTCGATGCTAGCGTCCAAGTTGGCAGACAGGAAGCGGGCGGCGCGTGCGAAGGCCTTGCGCTCGGGGCAGCCCTCGGGACAGGCTCCGCCACCGCCCACCGCTCCCGGGCCCAGGTATTTGAGCGCCAGCATGGCCGCCAGGATAGCGCAGAGGCCGGCGGCGAACACCAATCCCGACAGCAGGCACACCTCGCGTCGGTTCCAGCGGGGCAGCCCAGACCGGGACCCGCTAGCACTGCGCCCTGAGCCCCTCGGGAAGCCTGGAGGCAGTGAGGTCCCTCGAGCGCCCCCGGTGCCACAGCGGCTCACATACTTGACTTCCTGGAACTCGTCGTAGTGCGCTGTCATGGAATACGGGGCCTCCATTGTGCCGAGGCTTTGGCTGCAGACCACTTGTTTGGTCAGTTATAGGCTGCTTCTGTCTGCGGGCTTTCTGGTCGGCGCCCACATGGCCCTCGGTCGCAGCTGTAGGAAGGACACATTAGCAGGCTCAGAGAGGCCCTAGAAAGTGAGGGGACCCAGAAAACAAGGGGTGGGAGTTAGTTTAAGAAGATGGAGGTCACATGGGATCCACAACCAAGAATCCCACTTCACTCCGCCACCCAAAAAAGAAGGGTTCAGTTGCCAGCAGCTCTTACTGGAATAGTAGCCTTTAACCTGCCTACCCAGGTCTCCACAAGCTCACCACAGAGTAAGGATGCCCGGACACAAAACCAAAGAGCACCCGGCACAAAGTGGGGGCTTCACTAACAACCTGTTTCCCTTGTCTTTGCCTTTCTTTTTTTTTTTTTTTTTTTTGGTTTTTCGAGACAGGGTTTCTCTGTCTGTCTTTGCCTTTCTTGCCCATCATCCGCTCCAGCCAAGCCAGGTGGGGGAGGGGGAAGCAGAAGCGGGAGAAAGGAGGTGTGGTCAGGGGCGCCTCTCTGCGGACCCTGAAGCCTGCTTCAGTTCTCCGAACTAAAGAGCGACCAAGCACCCAAACTTCGTCCTCGGGGAAGTCTGCAGGACCACTCTCAAGCCACCCTCTGGCTGTTTCTCTTCAATGGCCCCAAAGCCCACAAGTCCCTTCCTCAAGCAGCAGCCCTCTCCAGTCCCCATCTTTCCCCCACCCCACCCCCCAACCCCGACGGCCCAAATGGAAAACCAGAGACTGGTTTCAACATTTGCCACCCATCAAAGCCCCGGGCCATCCCTGTCGTCAACAGGTTCTCCCCAGAACCCAAAGTTGGGAGAAGTTTCACCCCCTTTGCTACGCCAGCCCTGAGCTCAGAGTCTCTTGCGTCGCGCGGCGCAGTCAGCGGAGCTTGAGAGCCGAGTCCTGGAGTCGCAGCCGCAGCCGCAGCTGGAGCCAGAGCCGGGAGGACAGAGACAAAGCCGAGAAGCTCGGCTCGGCAGCCGCGGTGGCCTCGGAGGCGGCTGTGATGATGTCCTCGGAGGCGGCGGACCCGAATGACACTTACCCGGCAGGTGCGCGTCCGGGCCGGGCGAGGACCGAGGGAGGGGTCGGGATCAAAATCCCGACCTCAGCCGGAGAGGAGCTGGGCTGGCTGCGGCTCTCTTCGTGCGCCCGCCGCCTCTGCCGCCGCGCCGCGCCGCCCGCCAGCCCCGAAGGAGGGGGCGCGCCGGCGGCTCCACCCTCCTTCTCCCGCCCCCTGCACCCCTCCTTCTCTCTGCTTCCCTCTGGGCTACCTGTCAGCTCCAGCAGTGCGGAGGTGGGGATGGCGACCGCCGAGATAACGCTCCTGAGAGTGATGCACCAGCTTCTGGCTCCAGGACTCCGGAGTCCAGATCTGTCCCGGGAGGAGGAAGCAGGGTCCCTTCTGATGAGGTTCCTCCACTTGGAGCCACCTACCAGTCTGCGGTAAAGGGGTTGAAGCTGGAGATCTGGAGGGTGAGAGGGTCGTCTGGGCCGAGCCCACAGAAGCTCAGCCCAGGGAGGACTCCAATGGGCAGGTGAAGAGCCTGTATCTGGACCAGCACTCTGCCAGACGCCATCAGCACCGGGACTTCTTTGTCCTTTTAACTCCTGCCTGCCCTATCTGGGTTCTGGTTGGTGCAAGACCCTTTATCTAGCTCTCCTGGGGAGGTTGCATGGAGAGGCTGAGGCTGTGGCCTCCTCAACCTTAGGTTTTCCTGACATCATTGACAGGAAGTCCCAGACCCACATAGAAAGGCCAAGCAAAGGATGGTAGGGTGGGGAGAGGGAGGAATCCTGCTCCACTTCCCTCACGGGACTACACGGGGTGAGTTTGTCCAGTCTTCCACCCCTTCCGGTTGGCTGTACTAGCTTTTTAAATGTTGGAGACCTCGCTCCTTCCAGGTGACAGAATCATCTTTACCTCTCCACTGTACCCACAGGATGAAGCCCACATGTGTCAGAGTCCTGGGAGCTTTCTGAAGGACTGGTACTGTTTCAGGAACCTGCTTTCTCTGCCTTGACTTACCCATGTCTTCTGGTGTCCCCAGCAAAGGACCACACAGCCCCAGCAATTCCAACCCTGTGGCTCCAGCCTGCAGCCCTGGCCTAAGCAATGTTTCAGACATTGGTGAAGACCCATGTGATGGAACCCATGTTGAGGTGGGGCTGCGGAGAGGGGCCGCCATCCCATCGCCATCCCCTCGGGATGTTCTTCGGTCAACTACCCAATCACTAGCCTTCAGTGGCCACCTCTACCACTCTCCTGCCTGTCCAGTCTGTCCATCTCTAAGTCCCACTTTCAGGACTGTCTTTCATTCTGACCATGCTAAGGTCCTCTCCTGCCCCATGCATTCTTCTCAGGTCCAATTAATTCTACTGAGGAGCGATGGAATTACGCAAAATGCCGTGTTTCCGTGAAGGGGGAGGGGAGGGCAGGGCGGTGGCAGAGTGGCTCTTTGTGCTTTTAATCTGCATTTTCCCCTCAACATTCCATCTCCTGGAGGATAATTTTCCAGCCTTTTCAGGCCCTGATTGGTATCATTTCTCCGGCAATGACAGCTTTTATTTTCCCCTGAAATGAAGGCCGTGAAATTTCCAAGAAATATAAAAATGGATATGGTCTCAAGAAGCCGACTACTCCGACAGCAAGGCACAGAGGCAAACATGCTTCCCCTGGGACTTTCCACGGCAGCCACAGGAGGATGGGGACCCTGGTCCTCAGTCCTTTTATTTACTTCTCTCCTGTGGGGTTAGTCCTTGGATCTCTTCTTCTAGTCACCACTCGCACACTCAGCTACCATTGATCCGTTCATCTGTCTCCCGGCCAGGCGATTGGGCCTCCCCAGCTGCCTGTTCTGTTCAACATCTTATTCTTCACACTGAGCCCTGAGTGCAGGACCAGGGTCAGCTGAAGTAAGCTTCGAATTGGGTCCTTTGACCATTAGGCCCTTGTCACCTTGACATGTCCTGTGGTCAGGCTGTCCATATAAAGGGTCCAAAGACCCACCCCTTCTCTCTCCTGCCTATTTTGTTCCATCGATCTATGAGGTTCTTAGAGATCCTCCTTCAGTTGCTACGTGCTCCCAGATCCGATGAAGATTAGATTGACAGGACCTGGCCATTCCTAGCTGAGTTCAGAAGAGCCCCAAATGAGGTTCTAGAAGCCCAACTCGGGGAAAGAAGGCAGGTGGCAGTCAGAAAAGGCACAAGGGGGGTATGAGGGACAGAAGCATTTGGAGGCAGTTCTTTGCCTTTACACGGGCCAAAGTCATATCCCAATGACTCTGTTGATGGAGTATCATTGGGTCTGTCTTCTAGATAAGGAACACCTGTAGCCCCATCTCTGGTACAGCTTTGGGACAGCGATATTCACAAGGATTCATGGCTATTGAGCATTCATCAGGGTGCTGTGTATCTTGCCCTAAACAAGGGAGGGAATATCCTAAAGCCAGACCACCAATCCAAGACCTAGCTATGGTCAGTGCCAGCTCAGCTCTGTACCGTGTGGGGTAGAACCCTGGCGCCTGCAATGTGTCAGCTCTGGGCTACACCACAGCCTCTCTCCCATCCAGCCAGTGCCCTGGTCTTCTAGCAGTTGTGACTTGTCTCTAGGCCACAACCAGTTTCCTGCCCTCTGCCTGGCCTCCCTGGGCTCATCCATCCATTATTCACAGCACAAAATGGATTTTTAATTTGAGAAATGAAATGACTCTCCCTAGTGGCTAGTGTGGCAGGGAGGGGTGGGGGAGAGAGACGTCTTAGAGACGGCTGCACACTTCTGGCTCTGGCTCTCCTGGAGAAAATGAATGTCCACGGCAGGTGTTGGGGCACATGGGGGCCACAGGTACATGCACCCCCACTCACCACTCATACTATGCCTTTACTAACACTGTTGCTGCCATTGATTGAGTTAAGAGTGCCTATCAGTCCTGAGGTGGCCCATAGTGAGGTCTGGGAGCAGCTAGAATCTGCCACCCATTTGTTTTCTCCTGGATGGTCTGTCACCTTTCAAATTCCTGGTCTTCACTGTCCGGTCATCTGGCTTCCCAGGATTCAGCCCATCCAATAATTCACAGATCAACCTGGATTTTTAAATTGTATTTTTTATTAGTTAGTTAGTTATTGCAATAGGGTCTTACTTTGTTGTCCCAACTGGTCTGGAACTCCTGGGCTCAGGTGATCCTCCTGCTACAACATCCTAAGTAGCTGGGATCATAGTTAGAGTAGACAAGGATGATGGGCTATGAAAAATGGCTTTTAAATTATTTATTTTTTTTTTTTACTTTTCTGAGATAGGGTTTCTCTGTGTGGCCCTAGCTGGCTTGGAACTCACTCTGCAGACTAGGCTGGCCTCAAACTCAGAGATCCACCTGCTCCTTCTTTTCAAGTGCTGGGATCAAAGGGTATAACACCATGTCTGGCATGAAATGGGCTTTTAATTTTCAAAATAAAATGTCACTCCCTGGTGGCTGGGCTGACAGACAGAGACCAAAGAAGCCTGGAATCTCCTGCACCCAATCTCTTTTAGATTCCCAGTTGAGCTCTATGTGAAGCCCTGACTCTTCACTGTGTATTCTCTGGTCTAGGCCTTGGCCTCCAGTCTCCAAAACCCTGAGTCACCCCTCATGATGACTAAGTTTAGTCAATTTAATGTAGCCTTTAAGGCAGTGGTCTCCCCCCTCCCGTGTGTGTGTGTGTGTGTGTGTGTGTGTGTGTGTGTGTGTGTGTGTGCTAGTGTGTGCATGTGTATGTGTAGAGACTAGAGACTAACAGCAGGTGTCCTTCCTCAGGTACTACCCACCTTGTCTTTTGAGACAAGTTCTCCTTGGTCTGGAGCTCGCCGGTAGACTAGGCTGGCTGGACATCACACCAGGGAACTTCCTGTTGTCCCCTGCTTTCTAGTATGAATTTCCTAAGCATGGGTACCACACCCAACTGTTTTTAAAACATGGGTTCTGAGAATCAAACTCTGGTCCTCATGCTTGCACGGTAAGTATCTACCCAGCTGAGCTGTTACTCCCCAGCCTACACGTGGCCACTTTTGTGTCCTTCTCTGCCTTTCCCAGTCTGAGACACACACACCCCCACTCTCTTTCTTCCCTACATAACTCTGATCAAGTGTCATTTCCAAAACACAGCTGGCTCGCCTATGCCCCAGGACCTTAGCACTTACCATCATTCCTCTGTCACCTTTTGGACAATTGCCAGTCATCTTTCTGGCTCTTTGGGGGGCGCTCTCCAGTGGTCTCTTCAGTCCTCTAGTCTGAACAAGTGATATCTATCTCCATGGGCTTGGGGCACGCACTCCCTGAGACCATACTGTTCTTGAGCAGAGTCCAGTACAGAGACTTACTAAGTGGGCTGCGGGAATCTACCTGTATTTACCAACGCAGCACCAAGATTACAGATTTTTCTACCACACCCAGCCTCTAGGGATTGAACTTGAGTCCTCGTGCTTGCAAATTGGACACCAACTAAGCCATCTCCCCAGCCCCTAGAATAATGTTTTATGTTAATAAATGTCTAATTATCTTTTTGTTTCAAATAATTTAAATCATTTAAGTCATGCACATTTTCAGGGGACCAACCTCAAGAATCTCCTTCCATTGCTTCCCATCCTCTGAAGCTCTGCCCATATCCCATGTGAGCCCCTGGCTTCTGAGGGCTTCTTGGTCCGACCCCACATCCTTGATCATGGCAACTGAATGTTCTTCCTCAAGCCCACTCTACTTTTAGAACAGCTCTACAGCTGCTCCCAGAAACCCAGGCAAGAGCATCTTGAAGCTGGCTGGGATTCAGCTCTGAACCCCAGATCCAGACCTAAGCTGCAAATGTCAATCACACTGAGGGCAGGTACTAGGGGCCGGCTTTACCCAGAAACCTCTGAATAAGAGACCTTGTGGCTAGGACCTTGGCCTCCTGTCCAGACACCCTGCCTCCAAAGGCCTTTCCTGGATCTTCCTGTCTGGAGTGGCCCAGCCATCTTTCATCTGTTGCTCTGGGTACATCTTGTACCAGATTTGTCCCTACCTGACATTCTCTTGTGACTTGCTCTGTTCCCCATGGCAGCCTCTGTTCCTCAGTCTGTCGGAAGCACCATCCATCCTGCCTAGTAAGGCTTGGGCACAAGGCACAGGGCCAATCTCAGGGGGCTAGGCCTGGCCCTGGGCCCAGGCCAATAGAGCAGACAGGCAGTATCACCCAGAGGGAGAAAGGATATGGCATTGGGAAGTGGAGTTTGGAAGCCTGCAGCTCTGACAGGTGGGCCTCTGGGGCTAACCATTTTTGATGGAGAGCCAGCTCAGCTCTTGCTGCAGACAGGAACAAGGCAGGGAATCTGGGACTGTGTGGCATTGGACCTCACAACCTTGGCACCCCTTTCCTGCCAGGGTCACTATAGCCACTGCCCATTACTGCAAGAAAGAAGCCAAAGGGACCCAAGTGGAATCTCCCTCGGCTCAAAGGGTCTCCAAGTCCCCTCCCCCTGCACTTCATCATCATTTCAAGTGATTGGAGCTGAAGGGGATTGTTAGATAATTAAAGCCGAGCCACTAATTGTTCCTTTCAGGAAAGAGAGCCTGCAGAGGGGAGGGGCCAAGGAGTCTCAGGTGGCTGTGCCTGGCTCTGGCCCTGGGTAGGGCCTTCTAGAATGTCTCTGTGTGTCTGGGGAAGGCAGAGATTTGGTAAAAATGGATGGGGAACCACGGCAGAGCTCAGGGCTCAAAGGGGGCACCTGTGTAACGCCACGAATATCCATGCCTAACTATGTGCCCTGCACCCACCCATCCAGATGTAGACTGGAACAGGCCTTGGCAAGGGTGTCGTGTTTACAGCATCCTCTGTAAACAAGAGGCAGGATTCCAGGCTGGCTCCAGTTCCAGGCTGACCTCTAAGCATAGAGCCCTGGCGATAAGTTCCTGCTCAGCCTTCCTCTGATGCTGGCCCCTGAAGCAGGCACTCTGGCTTCAGCCAACAGGTTAGAAAACCCATCACATCTGGGCCTGCCATCATCTCCAATGCCCCTCCTGGAGAGATATCCCAGGGCCTCTGCCACTGTTGTCAACGGAGGTTTTCATTTGCTATTGCTGCCTAACAACGCTACCCAAAACAGCCATCAGAACACAGCTGGACTCCTTCACAATCTCTTTGTTCCTGGCCCAGGTGTGGCTAACTATAGTTTTGTGCTCAGCATCCCACTGGACTTAGATCAAGGTGTCAACCTCGGCTGTCACTCTCCCCTGAGGCTCAGGGTCTTTTGCCCTGCTCACTGGTGGGGCAGAATTCTGTTCCTTACAGCCAGATGCTTCAGGTTTCTGCCTTTGACTTGCTGTCCACTGAGGGTGCTTTTAGCTCCTAGGGTCACCAGCATTCCTTATCAGCATCCCCATCTCTGAAGCCAACAATGGGGAACCCCCTTCACAACTAATCTGAACATCTACAGGATCACCTTGAACAACCAAGAGAATATCCTGCTCTAAAGGGCTCGTGTGCTCAATCAATTCATCCTAACAGTGTTCCCCATTTTGCGGTCAACTCATTGGAATCCTCACTGAATTTTCAAAACTATTTCACAGTAGTATCCAGACATGTGATTGAGTTACAGGACACTAGAGGTCTAGAGTCTTGATGGCCCCATCGAATCCTGCCACAAGGATGATCAAAGGTCAAAGCCAGTGCTAACCCATGAGCATCCAGCACCGATCTGACCCTTGTTTGGATTTTCTTTGTTTGTCAACTTGGAACACACTGGAGTCACCTGGGAAGAGAGAACTCCAATTGAGAAAATGCTTCCCTTGGATTGAAGTCTGTGGGACATTTTCTTGATTAATGGCTGGCATGGGAGGGCCCAGCCCATTGTGGGCAGGTGGTCCTGGGTTGCTTTTGGCCATGGTGTTTATCACAGTAGCAGAAGCCTAACTAAGACAAGCTCTCAACTCTAAGGCTAAGTTATCTCCTTCAGTCCTCAGAGTGATCCCAGGAGTGGGCATCATGACTCCCCGATTTGACAGAGAATACAACCAAGATACCACAAGTTCCACAAAGCCACACAGCCAATACACAGCCTGGCCAAGATGCAAGGGTTACTCCTGGTCTGATCTAGGCCTTGCTGTCCGTTCTTGGAAAAATCATGTAACTACTCTGTTCAATGAAAATCCTAAAATACACTCTCACTAGACAAGCAGGTCAGATTCCATGCTCACATGATGGAAGACCGGCAAGTGGTCCACCCTTCCAAAGTCATTTGGCGTGTGGCTCCAGGACTGGCATCTGTAATACCTGATGAGGTGAATGGGACCCTGATGCCCACCCAGCTACTGCCAGTCTGACCCTGCAACCCAAGGACAACACCCCCAGCGCTGAGGTCGAGAGGCCTCCCAGCATCAAGAACCCCAAGATTAATGGCCACGGATTGCTGCTCACATATTCAGGCTGGCCTCTAGACATCTGAGGAGGGCTTAAAACCATAGGTGAGGATAGATAGACAGGGAGGTATGCCTCTCTTGCTACTCTCTCCTCTCAGCAAAGCAGTTCTGGGGAGAGAGGTGAGATGCAGAGGAAGCAATGGCCACCTGCTCCCTCCCCCATGAGAAAATCTGTCAGTCACTCCCATGGTCACCTCCCCCACTTCCCGCCCCCACGCCTGAGCTACCTCCCTCAGTAATGGGCTTAATCATAACATGCATTAGCTAGGGCCTGCTGCCTGCAATTACCACTTCAATCAGCCACCCACCACCCGCCGCCCCCCAGCCTCGGGCCACCCATAGGGACACCCCCCCCACCTCCCTGCAGATGAAGCATAGGAACCCCAGACTGTGCAGATGGACAGAGATGTGACCCCTGCAGCAGAGCCTTGGGGTGGGGCTGGCCAGTGGGCAGAGAGCCACAGCTCAGGGTTACAGGCAATTATTTTAAAAGCCTGTGGAGGGAAATGTGCTGCCTGCCCAGAGCAGTGTTGTCTTCCTGAGGTTACGCTGACCCAGGTAGCTGAAAGGCTGCTAGCACACTGTATGTTTCATGTGCTAGTCACAGCACACAGGCACCAGCTGGTACCAGGGTATCAGGAACACATATACAGACCATGGTACCCACCTGGACCTCAGTGAGTTGGGTACTCACTATCTCTAAGATGCAAGTACAAAGCCCGCCTTTCCTAGGCAGCCTCTTGCACTCTTTAGTCCTAACCCCTAGCACGGACTCCCTCTTAGGGTGCAGGAGACAGAGGTGCTACTGAGCTGGACTGGAGGACTTCCCACCGACATCTAGCCTCAGCGCGCTGGATGCTGGATGGAGACTGGAGAGAAGGGCAGGAGGCGGACCTGGTGCGGGGAGCGGAGAGGGGGGGTGCTGTTGTGCTGTGATTCTCTCTAATTGCTGTTTTGCTGAGAGGTAATTAAAATGCCTTTTTATTTCACACGTCAGAGCCCTTGCCAGGCTGTGGAGAGGGCACAGGGGGGAGCCAGGAGGTGGAGGCAATAGAGAACTAGGCGCCTGGCACATGCAGGAGTCAGAGGGTGAACTACTGAGCCCAGCTAGCCTGCCAGGAGGCCCGGGTCTGGCCTCTGGTCCAGCCTATGAGCATCCTGAGTGTAGTCCTGATCAAGGCTGTGGAGCCCGCACAGCCAACAAAGGCCATGATAATGAAGTCAGCACCAACCTGAGAGTCTCCTCCATGCAGGTGTTTTGCTGGCTGCAAAAACAACAGCTCCTGTGGAGATGCCACCATTATCCCAGGAGAGAGGAAGAGAGAGCCAGTCCCTAGAAGGACAGGATTTGAACTAGACAGACCCTAAAGCCCAAAAGCATCAGACCAATATACCTTCCCATCCAGCCCCAAACTTGCCCCTTCCTAGAGGTCCCTAGTCCTACCCTGACTGTCATTGGAGCCCTGTGGGAAAGGACACAGCCTTGAGATGCATGACAATACCTGCCACCAAGCGTCAATCCACACTTGTCACTCTAGACTCTACAGTTACCGTTTACGGGCTGACAGGCCCCTTGGAGCAGAATAGTCAGAACTTGGCACTGGCCATAACCAGACAAGCCTAGACATATACCCAGCCAGAGTCAGGCTAGAAAGCAGAAGGTTCCCTGCCCTCTCCTGGGATGGCTGGAGATGGTGGGTTAACAGCACATACATAGATCTCAGCGGTGGAGGAGGCAGACCCAAGGCCAACTGAACCACACCTCTGTGTTTCTTGTCCTGCTCCACCCCACTTCCTATCTGTCTATTCTCTTCTCTCGGTGTGCCCTGGATAGCATCACTCCACCCGTATCTTCATCATCCCCTTCTCCACCACCTTCAGCACCAACCTCAGTACCACCATCAATCAGCTCATCTATTATCCTTGACTTTGTGGAATTCATCGTCATCTCTACTACAGGCATTGACATCGCATCATCGCTATCCCATCATCACCAGTGCCGGCAATGCCACCATCACCATCAGGGCCCACCAGGTACCCAGCACTATCTGATCTCATCGAATCCTCAGAGTAAGACCTCCGTGGTCTAATTTCTCAGGTGGGCAAACCAAGCCTTACAACCTAGGAGCAACCGAAAGCCACCAAGGCAGGATTTGAGTCTGAACTGCTGGACCCCGGAGTTTGACGTCATAATGGCTACGTCGCACCACTGTCAGTCCAGAGGCCTGGGCCATGGCAAAGAGAAAGGAAAAGAGAGACTAGAATTGATCCATTAGGACTACTTAGGAAGCAGCAGAGACGGAGGTGTGCCCAGTACTTAGTTCAGTTTCCTTAGCAGACAGTCTCTTGTCACTCTAATAAGTGCTTAACAGCCTTGCTCCTAGCCCTCCCCTGGCTGTGTTTCTCCGGAGCTACAGGGGAGGAAGGTCCAAGAAAGCCAAGCCACTGACACTCAAGCTAAGGGAGTGGAGAGTCCGCTCAGTGGTTAAGAGCACTTGATGCTCTTCCAGAAGACTGGGGTTCAATTCTTAGCATTTACATGGTGGCTCCCAACCATCCAACATCCTCTTCCAATCCCTGCAGGCGCTGGGCAAGCACGTGGCTCACCTGTATTCGGACAAAACATTCATACATGTAACATCCAGGCACATAAAATTAAAGTATTTTAAAGAAATATGTCAGCTGAATGCCAGAGTTTTGTTTGTTTTGGAGGTGAGGTAGAAATGCGCCCATGCTGAAGCCAGAGACTGGAGTCACATGTCTTCCCCCAATTGCTCACTGTCTTAGTTTTTGTCGTATGTACTTACTTATTTTATGTATGGGAGTCTTACACGCATATATGTTTATGCACAATGGGCTTCCTTGGTGCCAGTGGAGGTTAGAAGAATGCATCAGATTCCCTGGAACTAGAGTGATGGGTGGCTGTGAACCACCATGTGGCTGCTGGGAACAGAACCCAGGCCCTCTGCAAGACCAGCAAGGTCTCAGCAAGACCACTGAGCCATCTCTCTGGCCCCTGAAACTTTTCCCTGCAACTGCTTTTTTGAGTCTCTCTCTCTCTCTCTCTCTCTCTCTCTCTCTCTCTCTCTCGCTCTTGCTCTTTCTCTTTCTCTTTCAGTGCTGGGATTTACAAGCATGTACTGCTGTGCCTGTTTTTGTTTTTGTTTTGAACATAGGTTCTAGAGAACTGGATTCCTCGTGTTTACCCATACAGTTTGACAACTGAATCATTTCCTCGGTCCTGAATTCCAGTCTTGTCTCCAGTACTATGGAGGTCAGACAGCCCCCAAGTCCCTCATCTTGTGAGCCATGACCAGCTCTAGGAGGCACCAATGGCCAGTGGTGGCCACACTGAGGATGATTGGGATTGTTGTAACAAACAAGGTGGGCCTGAGATTCCTAAGTTTGGGAGGCTGGAAGTATATATGGGTCAGGGCACTGGCATGGTCAGGTTCTGGTGAGGACCCATTTCTGTGTGTAGATGGCAGTCTTCCTGCTCCATCCCCACATGGAAGAGAGCAGAGAAGTAAGGCAAGCCCATTCATGTCCCATCCTTAGGGATCATCTCTCATATCTGATCACTCTCCAATAAGATCATCAGTGCTGTGGTTTCAGCCTATCACCTGGGGGGGGGGGGAGCACTGTCAGCCAGTCCATAACAGACAGTGAGGTCAGAGGGTACGCAACAGTCCAGCCAGGCTATAGCCAAAGATACAGGATAGAGAATTGTCAAGAGAAAAACTCTTTTCTCCCAACCTGCCAGCTTTCTCTCCTCAGCCCCACCTGTGCCTGGGTCCCATTGATGCTGGTGTATTAGTCAGTACAGTATAGTATTAGGATGTAGTATTAGGGAGGCTCATGAGAGCAGTCACACCTTCAGCATCTAATCACTTCCTTAGTAGTATGGGGTTTTTTGTTTGGTTGTTTGGTTGGTTGGTTTGGTTTGGTTTTGGGTTTGGTTGTTTTTTGGAAGTACTGGGGTGGGAGTGTTTGGGAGACTTGAGGGATGGTAGAGGAAGGATCAAGGGTCCTGAGGCCCATCAGCAGACACTCCCCCTCTTAAGTGCAGGAATGACAATCTCCTGTGCGTCCTCCTGTCCATCATGGTAGTTCTATGGTCTTAGAAGCAAGTTATCCAGCAATGGAGGGAAGAGGCTGGGGACTCCCTGGGTCTCTATGTTGGACAGGAGATGTCTCTGTGTGTGCAGCAGTTTGGGCTGTGAGCAAGGAAGGGTCTCAGTTGTCTTTGTGCCCCCAGTGTGTCACATCGATAGAAAGAATGAGTGAAAACCTTCTTAGGATTAAAGCCCCCCTCAGGTGTGTTGGAACTTCCAGTCAAAGGAGCTCTCCATCCCTGGGGAAAACTGACTGACACCTCAGATGAGAATGTTCTAGTTGAAATCCCAGCACCACCACTTATTAGCTGTGAACAGACTACTTGGTCTCTGTAAGGCTTGTTGCCTTCATCTGAAAATGGGAACAATAAGATCTCCTTTGATTTGCCCACTGTAGGTACTGTGTCTAGAAAGTGTCACCTCCCAGGAAGGACAGGGCTAGGAGACGGGCTTCAGAGCAAGGTGAAGACTTGGGGAAACAGCTCAGGGTACATTTGGGGGACAGTAGGGCCTCTTGTAAACCATTGGCATCTGAGACTAGGAAAGCGGTCCTTGCCAACACGCGCTGAGTTGGAGTTCTCCTTGTCTCTGAGCCTCTGCCTCCTCATCAGTTACGTGGGAATCCCAACAGGGAGAGAACTATGGGATATATACAGGGCAATGTAATGGACGCTTCAAAAGCATGTCAGGGGCACGTGCACACACACACACACACACACACACACACACACACATGCACACACACATGCACACACACACACACACACACACACACACACACCTGGCTGGCTTCCCTGAAGAAGCCCCAGTACCCCCACCACCCTCACCATCCACCCCTGGATGCTACAGCAGTCATACTCACGGCTGTCAATGTTCCCTGCCAGCTAATGGACCAATTTTTTAGCATTACGGAGATTTGGCCAATTTGGCGGCCCTGACAGAAAGGCTCACAGAGTGAACAGTTGCCTGAGGGTAGGGTGGGGTGGGAGAGCTGAGGAGGATGGGAAGAGGAGGGCCTGCAGGCACTCCCCCACCTCTCTGCCTGCTCCAGCCTGAAGCATCATAGTCCAGCAAGGGGAGGTGGAGCTATTGGGGAGATTACAGAGATAATTACCCCCACTTACAGGCCCCTCCTGTGCTAAGCACTTTGCATATATTTTCCTCTTTTAATCCTCCATAACCCTATGAGGCCATTTCTATTATTTTCTCCATCCTTCCTGATGTGGAACCTAGGCACGAGGCACCAAGCTTGCTCAAGGTCATCCGGCCAGAAAGTGACAGGGGTTGAGAGGAAGAGTTGAGGCTTAAAGCCAGGTATTCCAACTATCACTGCGCTCCATTGGGACTATAGATGGAGAATCAGGCCAGGCACCCTTCAGCCATCTGCCCACCCCGTCACCCACCTACTCAACAGCACCCAAGGGTCTCAATCAGGAGTCATCATGCTCTAAGGGCTCTGTAGGCGGGGATCCCCTATGTGCCACAAATGGGGTCCCGAATCCCTTTTTCGTCTGGTTGAAGATGTGTCCTCACATCTTTAAAAAATTCCCTTAATCCAGCACACTGCAGGGAGAGGGCCCTGGTGCCTTAGCCTGGAGCTGAGCGCCTCTCTCCTGTCCAGGCTATGGGGCAGCATCTCTAACAAGCTGTGGCTTTCCAGGGCTGGTCCAAGGCAGTAGGAAACTGCACCCTATCTCATGCCCTGGGCCCTTATAAGAGCAAGGAGGCTGCTTTTGTTGGAGGAGGGAGGGGAGGAGGAGGGGGCTGCGGAGGGGGAGGGGAGCCGCTGCCACAGGCGTGGGGAGGGGGCTGCTGGGCTCTGTGCATTAAGCGATCAGAGAGCACAATATTTCATTGCCGGCAATCGCAGCCAAGACATCAACTGCTTGGGGAGAGCAGCCTTAAAAGCCTTTTGATTTTATTTCTTCCACTTCATTTTTTTTTCCTTCCTTTCCTTGCTGGTGTCCTTGACAAGGCTCCCTTCCCCCTCTCCTGCCCCTTCCCCAACCTGGGAGCTAATGCTCCTTAGAGTCTGGCAGAGGAAAGCTGGGCTTCTTCCTTGAGGCATTTGCAAAGCTAAGTGCCTCCAAGAGCTCTAGCCCAGTAAGACTCAAGGCTCACATGTGGCTTGGCGAGGCGCCTTGGCATATTCGTGTATGCCACCCTTTTACAGGTATAGGCCCATGTACACACATGTGTGCATGCCTCGATGTATACATATACATACACACACACACACACACACACACACACACACACACACACAGACCGGCCTCACCCTCGGGTAACCAGCATGTGCCCACAGAAAACACTACCCTAAGTAAGAGATACTGGGGTGGGTGGTGGTGTGGGTTGAGTGGGGACTGCAGCAAATTCGATGGCTCAGGGTGGTGAAGAGTGGAGACACCCTTAGGTGTCAGTCCGGTTGGGCCCAATCATGGACCCATTGTAAATTCCAGAGGCCCTGTGTAGGAAACAGGCACTAGCTCACAACAGAGTGATGCATAGGCCTGCTAGGTCGCTGAGGGACACTGAACCAGGCGCCCGTGACGTCAGCCTTTGGACCGTGACGTCACTGCCCCGCCCCCACCGCTCCCCCCCCCCGCCTCCCCGCTGGGTGCTTCATCTCCACCTAATGGCAGGCGACGCAGAATTGCACATCTGTCTGTCTTGTCGGGAATTAGTTAATTGAATCAGGCGGCCCGAGCTGCCGCAGCGACCTCGGGCCTGGCCCCTGGGAGGGGGGCTGGGCAAGGTAGGCTCAGACTGGAGGGCCGCTCATGGGGCTCACCTAAGCTGGTGCGGGAGACTCAGCGATGTGTGAATGTAGGTCAATGTCCCACTCAACCTTCCCTTCCCCCTGCACCGTGAGGACCTGGGGCCAGGGGCCCCCAGGGGCTGGCTGAGAACCAGGATTTAAGAACCAGGGCTGGAGACTCACCGCCTCACCTAACTGTGCCCCTGCCAGAGCATCCATTGCTGGCCTACACACCCCTCTGCCGGAACCATTCTCATTGACATCACTCCCCTCCTCCCCGACAAGGGCAGAGAAGCCAAAAAGCGCAGCTAATTTCCCAATCCCGAAGTGTGTTATCTTTCCCTCCCCGAGACCCCCAACCCCCGACTTCTGATGATTCATCCCTAAACGATAGGGTGGGGTAATTGCCTCTGCCTGAGGATAGCCATGACAGCCATACACAACTGTATGAACTAAAGGGCCAGAGAGCCCAAGTAGGGTGGGACAAACTGAGGTTGCTCTACGGAAGAGGCTCCATCACCCAGGGGTTCCTGCCTGGAACACACACTTCAGATCATTGGGTTTCTGCCAGGTTCTAGTGCTTACAAGCTGGCCCTTCCTCTCTCAGTCCCCACCTTTGGGTAGCCCCTTACCATTTCGGATTCTTAGCTAAATGATTGATCCTTGAGCAATAGCCTCCCCATTTCACAGATGAGAAAGCAGAGGTCCAGGGAGGGTAAATAGCTGGCCAAAGACCTTCAATAGCTACAATCCTACTCTGGCCTGGATTTGAACTCAAATGCTCTGGCCTTAAATGTCAGTCACTCTGCTGCTCTGCCTCCCCCCTCTAAGGACCACTTAGTTGCTAGGAGACAGCAAACTGGTGGTTACTATGGGAACTAGGCTGATGGGGAAGGTGGAAAGAGTTGGTGTCCAGACAGCAACAGAAAGGCTCCAGGTGGACTTCCTGGCTCCTTCCCCACTCCTCACGTGGAGGCAACTTTTAGCTTTCAGCTCTGGGCTCTGGGCTCCAGTTTCTGGGGTCCAGGCAGCAGGTACTACACAATGGAATGAAAAGGATGTGTAGTTGCACTGGACAGCAAATTGCGGACCAAGAACCCTCCATGAGGATGTGAACCGTCAGATGCAGCAGGATGGTAAGACAGGCCAGGTTAGGGAACTCACTCGCACTTCTGCTTCCATGACTGGCTTTGGCCAGTGGTATAGAAGCAAGAGCAACCTTCAGGAAGGAAGGGCAGGACTATGGTGGGGTAAGGCCACTGCAAAGGCTCTAGATCTGTGTAAAGTGTTGGCACCCTAGGCCCTCTGAAACTGACAGAGGTAGCAAGCATGAAGCCTGATAGGTAGATTTCACTGTGTGACCCTAGCCAAGTCACACAGCCTCTCTGAGCCTGTGTAAAGTGGGCATAGTAACAATATCCTTCACATAGCAATGCAAAGATTGCAGGAATGGATTCCAAGCTTCAGACAGGGCTGGCAGGCTCTAAGGACCACCAGCATTAGTCACGTTTTTTATCTTAGGTGCTCACCAAGCCACAGAAGTCCAGACCACTGTACACCCGACTTGTCTCCTCTCCTCCTCAGAAGCACAGGCATCTATGCCTCACCCCTTGCTAGGCACTGGAGGAACAGAAACAGAGCTATAGCTGTCCTCAGCCCTTTTACCGAAAGCTGGAGCCACTGTCTGAGGACCCAGAGCATGGGAGGCTGGGGCCGGAGGAGTGAGGGGGCAGGGGCGTGCTGCAACTAAATTTGCTCATCTAGCCTGTCAGTCCCTTAATCTGGTCCCAGAGGAACAACGCAGAGGCTTCACTCTGGATGACAAACGAGAAGGGGAGAGGCCTGCCCTGCCTGGACGCTCGGTGAGTAATGGCCTTGCATTAAGATATTAGGCCTAGCCAGGGTTGGTGGGGACACGCTCCCGCCTCTGCAAAACAGGGAGAAGAAAGCCTGGAAAGGACTGGGTACTAAGAGAGCCATGGGATGGGGGAGGTTCCCAAGGGACCTGGAGAAGGGGCTGGTAAAAGACACCCAAGGGAGAAGCACTGTGACAGAAGGAGAGTGTCAAAAAGACAAGGAGACAGAGCCCTGGGCAGAGAGGTAGCAGAAAGAGGAGGGAAGGTATACAGACAGGACTTGGGGAGCAGACAGCCCCAGCAGAGGAGACTGGGTTCTTACAAGGGGCAGGAGGAGCAGGCTGGCCACCAGGGGTATCTAGACTCCTGGTGGCCACTGAAGCCCTAGACCTCTGAAGAATGATACGGGGAGGCAGGGGGTAATGGCTGGTCCTTTGAGGTCCCTCTACTTAGTTTTGAAAGGACACTGGGTGAGCCTGGCAGTCCTAACAGAAGTGACCTTGGCTATGGGACTGGGGGGTGGGGAGCCCTGTTCCCACAAGCCAGTGCCTAGGACAGGCACTCCATGATCCCTCCTCAGTAGACACCGCTGCCCATAGCTGATCCCTGAAGGGTTGACTCGGGGATAGTCTCCCAGGGAGGAGGCAAACCCAAGCAGGGAGCAAGGTTTGAAGTCAGGGGGGCACAGACAGAGGCTATCAGAGCAAAAGGGAAGGTGCTGGGCTCCAGAGAGGCCCAGGGGAAATGCTCTCTCTGCTTTCCAGCCTCGCTGGCATCCTGAGCCTGCCTTCCGCACTGCTGCTCCATCCCTGTGCTGTGACTCAAGCAGGGTGTGTGACAGCCTTGCTGGGCCTTCTATAGGCAAGTTCAATAAACTTCATAAGTGAATGCTAATTTTATTTCCCCAAGATTCCACACCGTTTGTGTAACCAACTCGAACCCTGGAGCAAGTCACAGCAAGTATCACATTTCTCTCCTCAGTGGGGCCTCCCAGTGGTTCCCCTTCAGACCTGGGAAAGCATCCATCTCTCTGAGCCTCAGTATACTGGTCTGTAAAACGGGCCTCCTATGAAGCTCAGTGAAGTAAGCAGTATAAATAAATGACTTATGAGGTCACAGGGGCCACCCGGGATCCCAGCCCTCTGCTTTGATGCCCTCGGTCTGTTCTCCACGCCTGCCAGGGCACATTCGTGCAGGAGAGCCAAAGCTGGGAACCTCCAGAACACGGATGGCCAGGCAAAACTAAAAAGGCCAGGGTGAGGTGGAGGGGGTCAGGGGTGAGGAAGGGTGGAGTAGGGGGAAGGAGGGAGGTGGCGCTTATCCTAGGTCTAGGATAGAGTGAAGACCTAAGGACCACCTACCACTATTGATCCGTACTGCCTGTAGCCCCAGCACAGCATATCCCAGCTTCCTGGGTGCAACCTATTTGGTGCAGTCCTCTGACATCACAGAGTCACGGCCCCTATGACTTGTTGAACAAGGCACCGTGCCAGGATTGAGGGTGCATCTCAATGGGCAGAGTGGTTGTCAGTATGCTCAAAGCCCTGGGTTCTCCAGCTCCAGCTCCTCATAAAACGAATGTGGTGGCGCACAACTGTTTGCCTCAATACTCCCCGAGACAGAGGAAAACCAGAAAATGTCTCCTACAACAACAAGCTGTCCTCCACCCTCGCAGAGCTACACTTGACCCGGAAGAGGGTGATTTGGGGATGGAGGTCCAGTGTTGGGGTACTGGAGCGCAGAAAAGCAGTCCCCAGATCTCAAAACAGAGAAGATGCCCCCTTCTGCTGCATAGGTCTGAAGGATTCTCCTGAAAGGGAGGTGGCATTGAAGGAGAGGCTTCTGAAACGCACCCCACAGCTCTTCCGCTTTAACCTTTTGGGTTTGTCCTGGGTCCTTTGGCAATTCTGTACCTTAAGGCGCAGGATTTCCCAAGCCCTCGTTAGGGCTGCATCTCTCAAAAAGAGCCACCAGGAGGCGCCCCGGGCCTACAAATCCCCTCACGGCCGCCTCCAGGAGGAAGGTCTGTGGCGGGAGGATCAAAGCCTCTGAGCAACCCAGGGTCCCTGCGCCCCTCAGGACGACCCTTTCCTTCTCCTAACCAGTGGTTCCCTGCCCGCCGCCAGGCTTCCACAGCTGAGCGGGCTACAGTGTGGCGAAGGTCCCACCACTGTCAGGCCAGGTTTCTGCTCTTTCCCTGAGTTCCTCACCTGCGGAAGTCTCAGCCTTTTTGCAAGCACAGAGACCACTGCTGGTTAGGGTCTGGTTTGGTCCGTTCTGGTCATGGCCACGGCTGCTGAGCCTCAGCCCATCCTAGTCTCACATGGACCAACTGTTCCCATGATCTCTTTGTTCAGATTCATAAGATGCATTAATGTTTAGGCCTGGGCCACCCGGGGCTGGAGGTCAGAGCCTGCAAAGAGAACAGTCACTGCAGACCAGGACTCCTGGCTTTCTTAATCTTGGGTAGAGATTCCACCTGGAAATCACCAGGGGCAAACAGCTCCCGAATTAAAAAAAAAAAATTACATTTTTAGTTGTGTTTGTTTGTTTTGTTGGCTTTTGTTTTTATCTGTGAACTTATGTTGCATCGAGTGTGTGCAGGGCAGAGGACAACTTGCAAATGTCAATTCTTTTCTTCGACCATGTAGAGCTCAGGGATTGAACTCTGGTCCTTGGGCTTGGAAGCTGTTGTGGTCATGCACTCAGCCATTTATCCAGCCCTTAAAATGTAGGTTTGTTTGTTTGTTTGTTTGTTTGTTTTTAAAATATTTGTAAGCTGGGTGTGATGGGGGCTGGAGAGATGGCTCAGCCGTTTAGAGCACTGACCGCTCTTCCGAAGGTCCTGAGTTCAAATCCCAACAACCACATGGTGGCTCACAACCATCCGTAATGAGATCTGATGCCCCCTCCTGGGGTGTCTGAAGACAGTGTACTTACATATAATAAATAAATAAGAGTGCAGAAAGTGCTTTTAAAAAAAAAGCTGAATATGGTGGTACAGGTGTGCAATCCCGGCATTTGCTGTCTGAGATGGTTGCCTATGTGGCCAGCAACTTCATGGGAACTTTGCATAGGGGACACTGTTGAACCTCTCAACAACCTAGTGACATACGGAGGTCTGGACTTAACTCCACCGAACAGATGTGGAGCCTGAGGCTGGAGGGACCTTAGTGGTTTGCTGATAAACTTAACAGCTGACCAGATCTTCGATACTCCCTTACCTCTCCCTGAGACCTTCTCTTTACAACCCCCTTCCACACACAGGCATTCAGGACCCCGGATGGGCAGGAGATCTATCCCAGCTCCCAGCTGTTCCCATGGTGGGCTCCTCTGCATCCTTGATCGGCAGCGAGGCCGGCCGATGCTAGCTTTAGTCTTTGTAAACCAGGCTGGCCTCGGGGCCAGATCCCCTGTACAGGGGTCTCTTGTAGTGCGCCACAGTGACCCTAGCGGTTGGAAGCACAGTTGCTAGATCCCCTTCCGGGAGGGAGGCCCTGCATCTGTGTTGGCTCTGTGCCTGGAGTGTCACTCTGTTCCCAGGGGCTCCTCCTCATGGCGACTGCCAGCCTCCCTCCCTGCCTCCCATTAATCATGCGCACAGGATTTATATTCTCCAGCAATTTATTTCAGTAAATGCAATCTGGGTGTGCCTGCAGGTGGGCAGGACGCTCCGCTGCTGCCGGAGTCACGCAGCCTGGCTTTATTGTTGGGGTAATGGGCATGACTCAGAAGCTAAGCACCCTCAAGGAAGATGCTAGGCCTAGCCAGGCCCGGGAGCAGAACACCAGGGACCCAGGGACCAGCCCTACCCAACATGGACTTGATGACCCAAAGGTCCTATTCCGTCATCTTTTCCAAGATGACTAAAGAATTGAGGGTAGAAAGGAAACTGCAGTCTCAATCCTTAGCTTGACGCTTCAAGATCCATATTTGGGAGATACCAGGCAGAGGATAGGGGGAATCTAGTTTCCTGACCCAGGCCCTCCTCTGAGTTGCTACCCCTCAACACTGCCAGGCCCATCCTAGAGGGATCAACCAAGTAATGCAAAGCCTGCCACCCCAGTTCATAACCCCAGTTCATCTTTCTGGGTCCTCTTGTGCCTCTTCATCTCCCTCTGTCTCTTTCTGGTCACTGGATGTGGCAGCCTGAGGCTGGGTAGAAACAGCCCAAGGTCAAGCAGGAGCTAGGCTAGCAGGTCCTGAGTCAGTCCTCCCAGTTATCCGCCCATTTACAGACCCTGAAACAGAAGAGGCAGGGAGCGAGAGCGGCAGGGTCTAGCTCTCTCCCTCACCAAGCCCTCTGTAGCCCCCTCCCACATTCCAGATTCCTTCAGTTCCAGGTAGGTCCTAATCTACAAGCATCTACCTCTTTCTTTGGAATCCCCAAGACCAAGACAAAGCAGCAACAGCCCCATCTCTCAGGCTGCCCCACCTATCAGGGCTGCCTCTAATGCTGCAGATAATTCCTGCTGTCCCAAAGCCATTACCCAGTAAGTGTGTGTGTGTGTGTGCGTGTGTGTGTGTGTGTGTGTGTGTGTGTGTGTGTGTGTGTGTGAGGACAGTGGCTGCAGCAGACAAGAGCCCACCCTTTCCTGCCTTGCTCTCTCATTGCCTCTAGGGATTTATTGGCTTTGTACGCTGTCCCTCATCTCTAGTCCATACCCTGGATACCCACCTCTCTAGGTCTTTAGGGGCAGGGCCTGATGCTAAGCAAGAACTGGGTGTGGCCTGCAGAGGGGCCTTTGATATGAATATATGTGTGTGTGTGTGTGTGTATGTATGTATGTATGTATGTATGTATGTAGCCTCTCCAGCTCCATGCATAGAAACTGAAAACAAAAGGAAGGATGTCTGGGTCCCTCCCTTACACATTCCCAGGAGTCCCAGACCAGCAGTCCCCATGCTCTGTCATTCTCTCCTACTCTGGAATCCAGGGACAAGATTCCCATGAGACACTGAAGAAACCTGGCAGCCCTGGGTTCTCTCTTCGTCTTTCCTTCAGGACCCTAGTCCCACAGTATACTGCCTGCCATTTTCAGGCCCTGGCCCCAGGTGCCACTGCAGCCTCCCCAACTCTCTATATCCCCAGGTGCCGCTGTAGCCCCCCAGCTCTCCATGTTATCCCCACTTCCTTACTGGCAGATTCATCACTGAGGAGGAGGTGAAGCCTGGGCACCTGGGCACCAACCCTTCCTTCCTAGAACCTTCCACCCTTGTGTAAGTGCCCCCAGGAAAGCCCTGCAGAGGCCAGAGAGGGCTTTAGGAGCAGGCACAATCAGATTTGATGTTTTCTCCTCTAGGGATGATACCAGCCTTACACAGTTGTGGGGAAGGGTTGGTGCATTAGACTACCTTGAGTTTCATGGAACTGCCTTTGTCTGGTCAACACTTGACACTAATAAATATTTGAGGATGAAATAATACATCAACAAACACTATATCATTGAGAAGGGTTCTACCTCTCATACTTAAAAAAAAAAACAAAACATACTCTTGATGCTCTGTACTGGCCACATGTTGCCTGCTGGTTTTAAAGACTCCTTCTATCCCCCAGAAATGCAGGGAAGTACAAGGAAGAAGTTTTAAAGTAAAGTAAGAATGAGTCTCAGCTCCCAAGTGAAGACACTGGGTGCTGGATGACTCTGGGTTCTGGGTGCTGGATGATGCTGGGTGCTGGATACTGGGTGATGCTGGGTGCTGGATACTGGGTGATGCTGGGTGCTGGATACTGGGTGATGCTGGGTGCTGGATACTGGGTGATTCTGGGTGCTGGATACTGGGTGATGCTGGGTGCTAGATGACACTGCGTGCCAGATGATGCCAGGTGCTGGATGACACTGTGTTGGGTGATGCTGGGTGCTGGATGGCGCTGGGTGCTGGATCACGCTGCATGGTGGACGACATGGTATTATGCTCCTGTAGTCCTTCCAGCATATGGAAGTCAGCTAGAAGACCTGGAGTTTGAGGCCAGCCTAAGTTGCACAGTGGCACTCTGTCTTCAAAGAAAATAAATAAAAGAAAGAAATTAAGCATTATTAATATTAATGAATAGCCATTCTCAGAAATCTCATTTCGTATTGATGCAGATAGAAGTTTAGAGACAAACTGACAGAAATTAATATCGTTATAAGAAGGACTCTAACTGAAGATTTTTTAATAGGATTGATTAAATTTAATTTTAATTTATGTGGAAAGCAGGGACAGAAGTGACCCTGAAGAGAGTCACATGACTACAGTGTGTCTCTTCTCAGTCTCCCCCAACTCACAGACACACACAGGCTCTCACATACCCCAGACTCACCAGGCCTCAAATTCCTAGTGTAGACAAGGATGACCTTGGACTTCTGATCCTCCTGCCTCCACCTTCTTAGTCCTGGGAGGACTATGCGCCAAGCAAACACTCTATGGCCCCAGAGATTTTTTTTTTTCCTAAAGAGACCATCTAAGCCAGACATAATGGCTCATCCCTGTAATCCCACACACTTACAAGACCGAGGCAGGAGGATTGCTTTGAGTTTGAGGTGAACCTGGGCTTCATAGTGAGTTCTCAGACAAGCTGGACTACAGTGTACACCTGTGTCTCAAGAAGTCAAAACAAATACAAAGACCATCTAATATTAACAAAAAGAGCTAAAATCCTGATCGAGAAAAACATATTACACAGCAGGCCTGGTTTATTTGATGCTTTCCTCTTTGACAAAGTACGTAGAACAGCATTTCAAAGTGTGGTTTGCTTTGGTTTATGGTCCTTCATGGCAGGGTCGTCATGGCAACATGAATGACAGGCAGCTGCTCACACAGGGAGGACTGGGGTGCTCATCTTTTCCCTCATTTGAAGTCCATGGCCCCAGTCCAGGGTCACCTACAGTTAGGGTGGGTCTTTTCAACCAGGTCAACCCTTCCTGGAAATACCCTCATAGGCATGCCCATCGATTTGTCTCTAAGGTAATCCTAGATCCTGTCAAACTGACAGTCAGTATTAGACCATCACAAGGAATAACGGAAAGTCCATATCAGAAATGAAGGTGTTCAGCTACCAAATATAAGAGAAACAAAACTTAAACCATGGTCAGAAAAGGGGAAGAAAGGATATGAGGAGAGATGGCTGATGGGAATGAGAGAGATGAGACAGGAGAGGGAATAAAGGGGGAAAAAGAGGGTAAGGAAAAGGAGAGAAAAGGATTATACAGCCCTGTAATCCTCCCTACTGGGGAGTCTAAAGCTGGAGGATTATAAATCCAGGATAACCTGGCTACAGAGTGAGGTCAACGTAGTGAGACCTTCTCAAAACCAAAATAAAGAGAGAATATCAGGCATGGGACAAAGTTGTAACCCCAGTGTTTTAGAAGGTAGAGATGAGGATCCTTTGGATTTAGTGAGTTTGAGGCCTGTCTAGGCTCTTTGAGACCCTGTCTCAGACAGACAGAAAGAAAAAAGGAGAAACAAACTGATAACTAACTAAAAAGAAGGCTAGAAATGTAGCTTGATGAGAAAGTAATTTGTCTGCTATGGACAAGACTGTAGGTTCAATCCTTAGTAACAAGAAAGAAGGGGAAAGGCATGTAGGAGGAAGGGAGGGAGGGAGGGAGGGAGGGAGGGAAGGGAGGGAGGAAGGGAGGGAGGAGAAAAAAAGAATTCTGGACGTGAAATGGTTTGTTTTCTTTCAATCAAGTTGGACAATGGCCTACAGAGATCTGGGTGGTGGTCTGGATATGTCTTGTGACTGGCTAAGGCAGGACTCCTTCAAGTTTGAGGCTAGCCTTGGCAAGATGGGAAGGGAGAGGTGGGGTCTGCCTAGCCACCCCCACGAAACCTCTCGACCCATGGATCTGTAGCAGGCAGCACAGCTTCAGCACCCCACACTCCCAGACAGAACCCACACCTCCCCAGGTCCCTCCTAAAGCCTAGGGGAACTGGGAAGGAAGGTCAGAGTGAGAAGCAAAGCTGACACTCTGAAGGGAACTCATAGCTATGAGGAAGGCCCTCTTCTCAGCCATCCTCTGAAGTCAGGCCACACCCCTCCCTCAGCCACCTTCAAAGTCCTTTTTTCTTTCTGGGGTTGCCACAGCTCCCTTGCTACCTCCCTGTTCATTCGGTTAAACAGCATTCTAGTGACCCCTTTGAGACCCAGAGCGATGACCCCACCACCCCCTTGCAGGAAGAGTGAACTGTATCAACGCTGTTAACCTTCCCAACGGGGCAGGTTTGAGCCATCCTCCCAGATGGCTACACATCCATCCTTGAGAGTCTGGTGCCACATAGAACCTAATGGGTGCTTACAACAAACCCTCAGCCACATTTCTGAGAGCAACGGCTCAGGAGAGCCCTGGCTGCTGCCAGGAACCCATTCCCTACTTTTCTCCCTCCTCCCTGTGCTTCTGGAAGTCTTGTCATTCTGGGGTCTACATCCCTTCAATTCCTGCATCCTCTGGCCTCTGTCTCTATGTCATGTTGGACTGAGCACCCAAACTTCTTTATTGTGGCATAGCCCAAATCAGGTCACATTCTGAGGTAAGGGGGTTGGGAACTCCAGCATATATTTTTGGGGGGATGATTTGGGCTCCAACAGGAAGTGACTCACGAAAGCTCACACAGGAGTACAGTCAGCCTCACGGGCCTGTCTGAGTCACAGCTGAATGGCCTCTCATCCCACAGAGGCTCTGATGTCAGACTCCTCTCAAATTCCATTGCATCAAACATCAGCTCACAGCCACCCCTGTGCCCATTGGGCCAGCTGATGCTGATGCAGAGATGCTGTCCTCAAAGACAGCCTGGAGCTTTCTTATGCCAGTTCATCCTCCTGTTCCCCTTCCGCTCCTTCTCCTGAAAGAGCATGGAGATCAAGGGACATGTCACTTGTCTCTTTGTCACTGTGTATTTCCTGGCTGGCTTGAAACTCACTGTGTAGACCAGGTTGGCCCCCAAACTCACTGTGTAGACCAAGTTGGCCCCACACTCACCAGAACCAGCCTGCCTCTGCTGATTTAAGTTTAAGTAGAAGGTAGATTGCTCATGACTGAGCCAGGATTAAATGCACGAAACACTTCACGGTGAGGAGACTGTGGTGCAGTGAGGGGCAGACCCTCTGTGACTATGGTAGAGGCCTAAAGGAGGGAGGGAGAGAGGGAGGGAGGGAGGGAGGGTGGGAGGGAGGGAGGGAGGCAGGGAACACCCACACACATACCCACAGCCTGTCCAGAGCATACCTATAAAGAGGCTACATCATTGGACACTGGGGGGGGGGGGGCATTGTGTGTCTCTTTCACTCCTCCAACCCCTCCCACCCTGTTCCCCACCTCCAACGCTGCTTCCCCCTCACCTGAACTCACAGACACCTCCTGAGAACCCACTTAGGTTTTCTAGATATATTGAAGAAACCCCCAAGGTTCCCTGACACTACCACCCCTCCTCTCTCTTCCTCCTTTCAAAGTGGAAGTACAGAGCCTACGGGCTTGCCTCTGCCTTTGGGAGGGGTGAGGAAGAGCTATGGCCCTCCATTAGGCTCCATTGAGACTCTGGA
>LR753870.1:41621-123054 GCA_902729485.2 Mus minutoides
TGGGGTGGTAGGGTGGGGTGGGGTGGTAGGGTGGGGTGGGGTAGGGTGGGTGGGGTAGGGTGGATGGGGTGGGGTGGGTGTCTTCTCAGCTTATAGGAGCCAGATCTGAAACAGTGTGCTTTTCCATGCCCTGCCTTTTGCTGTGCAGGTGAGAGAAGGGTCTACTTTCTTCCTGCCATCAGACTGGACTCAAAGCCTGACATATGCTGTGAAGCAGAATGAGGACAGATGTTCTATGCTGGCCACTCTACCCTGGCCAGGTTTCGGCAGGCATACAGGAGCCATACTTCTCTGCCAGGAACTTGTGAGGTATCCATCTTTGGGCTACATAGGATTTACCTATGATATGCAGAGATAACTCCAATCCCTGGTGTCACTGAATCCATACAACAATCTATACCTTGTGTTCTCTCCACCTTCCTGGTGGTGGGAGACAGGCTACGTACTGTGATAAGCAGTCCCTTTGAAGAGAACACAGCCCCTAGCCACAGTGTGTCCCAATTCCTGTACTTAAATCCTTAACCAACGTGTCCCTGCTGCCAGCACAAATCAAGGTGCCAAGGGTAATTTTGTTTTGTTTGTACCCAAAGGCCCAGCCCTACCCCAGGTGGCGACTGGATATCAGGACAGTTGCTTATTTATGACCCTTCTCTCAAGAGTCCCTGGCCAGATCAGGGTCACAGCAACTGAAAACAAAGCTGGACACACTGAGTGGGCAGGGACAGGGGTCTGGGAGAGACTCAGAGGCTGCTTGCTGGGTCCTGCGCTCCCCAAACTGGGCCACAGTGGGGCCTTTCATCTCCCCGCTTGCTTTTGCCTCTTCCCACCCCGCTACCCTAGTGCAGCAATTATGGCACAAATTAGAATCCTTTGATCATCTTTAGAAAGGGCCACACGGAGGAGGGACACTGCCAAGCAATTAGGGGCAAAGGGGCTGGAAGTTCAATGGCTTGCTTAGGGGGTGAGACTACCCAGGACACCCACCCCTATCCCTAGCTCTCCTCCCTCCAAAAGTGCCTGCCCCAACAGAGCAGTGGACTCCCCAGGGTGGCAGAAACAGATGGGGATCCCCCCTCCCAGCCCCTGCCCACCAGTCTCCCTCTGTCTGGCCCCCAGCCCAACGGTCAGTTCTCCAGCCCCATCTCAGCCCCTTTGAAACAACCGCAGGAACAAGGGCCGCTTTCACAGAAGTGGGGAGACGCAGAGTGGGACGATGAGACTTCAAAGGTGAGGGTCCAGCCCACTACCTCATTCCCTCCCCCAGTCCTGGCTGCCCTCCCACGCACGCACCCCCCTCTGTCCTCTATATAGCTCCAGGGCTTCATTTCCCTGAGGGCTCCCAGGAGGTGAGGGCCAGGTGAGGTGCGGACCATTGGAAGTGGGTAGTTTAGTGTAAGACAACAGGATCAGATGGTTTGAGGGACACAAAGCCTGTGGGCAGGAAGAATCACAGGAGAGGGCAGAGTCCAGGAAGAAAGAGGACAGGGTCTCCCGCCTTGGCCCCAGGTCACCATGCCGCTGGCTATGTTGCTGCTGCTGCTGCTGCTACTGTCCCCAGACTCCCAAACTACCCATGGGCATCCACTGTACAAGCGCCTGTCCCCCACCACCCTGCAAGGTGAGCTGGGCTGAGGGAGCCACGGGAGGTGGGAGGGGCATAGGGAAAGTGAGGTCAAGGGAAGACAAGGGAAATGAGCTTGTCTCTCACACTTAGGAGGACCTGTGGTCCTTCTGCCCACCTTCTCCTGGGAGGAGGAGCCTGGAACTGGGATATAGGAAGGGAGGGCAGACGGCCTCACCCAGGAAGCAGAGACAGCAACGCTGCCAAGGGGTTCCAGAGATAACAGTGTTGGAAGACTCGGGGCAGCATGCCTCGGGCCCAAAGATGGATACCTTAACCATATTCCCTGGATATCGGTGGGCAGTGGTTTTCCTCTGAAATCTTTAAGAAATTAGCTTTTCAGAGATTCCTTCCCAATTGTAGCACCATCTGCCCTGGGGGCTGGCCCTCAAGCTCTGACTTCTCTCCCCATCTCTACATCCCTGGTAGTCCAGGAGTTCACCACACTTCTCTGGGACTCCCCAGACAGGGTTCAGGAAGACTTAGACTGAGTGGGGCTCTCTGCCAAGGGGATGTGACTTTGTGTCCCATGTCCCCTCCCCTCTCCCAGTTTTATCTGCCCAGGGGACTCAGGCATTGCAGGTTGCCCAGAGGAGTGCCCAGTGGGCCATAAAGCGCGTGTTGATGGAGATCCAGCACAGACTACATGAATGCCAAGGTTGTACCAGAAGTGCTACCCCACCCACACCCCAGCAGACTCACATTGTTACAGGGCACTCCTTCTTTTGTCCATGTCCAGCCCTTATTTTTAGGTCCCATCGTCCTTGGGATCAGACTCTTTTTGAAGGTCCAAGTGGAAGGGGTATGCCAAACTTGAGACATAGCAGGGAGGAGGGGAGAGTGTGGGATCAGGTGGTCACAGTTCGTGGCTGCTCAAATAGTTCCATGTGCTAGAAGGTGGGCCAAGTGGAGAGTGGTTGAAAGATGAGGCCCAGCCCCCCCCCCATAAAGTGGAAGATCCGCAAGAGGGCGCAGCGAGGCTCAAAGGATTGTTTCTCAGCAGGACCTGGACGCCCTAGACCTCAAACCCCGCTCCTACAGTACCCACCAGAGCCAGGTGAGACTAAAGGACTCCAAGGGCTGAAAGCGAGGTGGGCCTCAACGTGAAAATAACTAAAGCTTTTCCTTCATGACGCCGTTTCTGCCATACTAGGACCATGTGGAGAAAGACACCAAGGCGTTGCCAACACGACCCGGGTTCACGGCCGCATAGTCGGTGGCAGCACGGCTCCATCGGGGGCCTGGCCTTGGCTAGTGAGGCTGCAACTTGGAGGGTTGCCTCTGTGCGGGGGTGTCCTGGTAGCAGCATCCTGGGTGCTCACGGCTGCACACTGCTTCGCCGGGTACGTCGTCGAGATCCCAGGGCTACCTAATCCGATGGGAGTCTAAGCACCCATGGGCCAAAGCAGAGCAGAGCAGGTCTCTGCTGCCCCCTAGCGGAAGCTGGCTCCCAAGCTCGGGCCTTAAAATGCCGGTTGTGGGTGGGGGATCCCAGGGTAGAAGAACATCACACTGAATTTTCCCACTGCAGGGAATCTGCGCCTTCCCGGGTCTCCCTCTCTGCCCCTAGAGTCACAACAGCCACACTTTTCAGGCTCACTGAATGGTATGGGTGCATGAGGGTCTGGGCCTCCGAGGGAGCCTCACCCCACCCTCTGTCCCTGATGGGTGTCACCCACTACTTGCTCTGCAGTGCCTCGAATGAGCTTCTGTGGACTGTGATGCTCGCCGAGGGGCCTCAGGGGGAGCAAGCGGAAGAAGTGCAGGTGAACCGCATCTTGCCCCACCCTAAGGTGAGAAGACACGCCATGTGTCCTCAGAGCTGGGAACATCCCAAACCCTTTTCCTTGACTTTGAACCGCCACCTGCTCTCTAGTTTGACCCGCAGACTTTTCACAATGACCTGGCCTTGGTACAGTTGTGGACGCCTGTGAGCCCAGAGGGGCCTGCGCGCCCCATTTGCCTACCCCAGGGTTCTCAGGAGCCTCCTGCCGGTACCCCCTGCGCCATTGCAGGCTGGGGGGCTCTCTTCGAAGGTATTGCCAGTTAGGGCCTGGATAAGCTGGCTGCAAGGGGTAGTGAAGAACCAATGGGGGCGGGACTGGTGGTGGTGGTGGTGGAAGTAAGCTAAAGAGGTGGGGTTTGGAGAGGCTAGGATGATGTTCCATCGCATAAACCAGGAGGAATCAAAGAGGGCAAGTGAGAGGGTTTCTTGAGGCGCAGCCTCTGCCTTCCAAACCAGGCCCCCTTATATTCTTTCCTGTAGACGGGCCTGAGTCTGAGGCAGTGAGGGAGGCCCGCGTTCCGCTGCTCAGTGCAGACACCTGTCAAAAGGTCCTGGGGCCTGGACTGCGGCCCAGCACCATGCTCTGCGCTGGTTACCTGGCGGGGGGCATCGACTCATGCCAGGTATGAGCTAAAACTGACAGGGGGCCCTGGTTGCGTCGCCCCCCTTGGCAAGATAACCCTGTTCTCTTTGGGGTCTAGCTGAAAGCTCCTACCTTCCGCTAAATCTTCCTAAATAAAATGGAAACAAGTAGTAACCACAGAAGCAGCCAGAGCCAAGCCTTCCCTACCAGGTACTAACTAGGCAGGTATAATTCGATCGATTGTGAATGCATTGCTCTCTGTTGGCTCTGGTCCCTTAGGGTGACTCCGGGGGCCCTTTAACCTGTTCCGAGCCCGGCCCGCGCCCCAGAGAGGTCCTCTTTGGAGTCACTTCTTGGGGAGATGGCTGTGGGGAACCAGGGAAGCCTGGAGTCTACACCCGTGTGACCGTGTTCAAAGACTGGCTGCAGGAACAGATGAGCGGTGAGCATCCCCCAGCCAATGGTCCCTCGGACAGGTCTGGACAAGCCGGTTTCCATTCCGCTACTTGGGTCTCTGTGGAGGAGCTGCGGATGGGTGGCTTGTAGACCCACATACAAGGGGTGATCTGGCATCTGCTTGCAGCGGGCCCCTCCACTCGCGAGCCTAGCTGCAGAGAACTTCTAAATTGGAACGCTCGGGAAGAGGGGCCGTTCACGGACGCCCAGGGCCTCTGTGCCTTCTATGCGCGCCAGTGCCTAGGGTCCGAGAGCTCCTGTGCGCGCCTAGCGCTCCAACAGTGTCTGCAGCGCAGGCGACGGTGCGGTCAGTCCTGTTCTCCACGGCCGGGATGGGGGAGGGGGAGTAAGGGTAAAGGGGTTGAAGGGTGGGGGTGGGAGATAGGGTGCGGGCCCCACCACTCGGTGGGCCGCTTACACCTCTAAACCACTCGCAGAGCTGCGGTCACTGGCGCACACCCTGCTCGGTCTGCTTCGGGGCGCGCAGGAGCTGCTCGGCCCCGGGCCAGGACTGCGGCGTGGCGTCTCCGCATTCGCTCGCTCCGCTCCGTCGCTCCAGGAGCTTCCCGGTCACAATGCCCGAGAACAGCGATTATACTCAGGTATCCTGAGTGCCCCCAGCCCGGCCTAGGCCCCAGAGTCTCGGAGTCATCTACCCTCTCCGAGGCGTGCCCACTAACTTCCCGTGTTCTCCTCCAGGATCGCGAATTGCAGGAACCTGGTTCCAGAAGCCAAAGTCTGAGCGGCGCGCGGAAACGAAGGGTAATGTCGCCCCCTACCGGCCTGCTGGAGAGTAGCGGCTAAGAGGCTGTTTCTAGAGAGAAGGTGGGATTGTCTGCTAGAAAATTCCAAATGACAACAGAGAAGACCTCTCTCTTCCAGGAAAACAGATTCCTTTTTAGGGAAACATGTGGCACTAAGTCCTTGTTGGTGTCAGAGGCACACAGCCTTGCATGATCACGAAACCTCTGCCAGTCTCAGACTCCCCATCTAGAGCACACAGTTCTCTCATAGTCTGGGGATCTCCCCTTCTTACAGGCTGCCCTGGGCTGGAGCCTCTGCAACAGAAGTTAGCGGCTATTCAGCGAGCACATGCTTGGATCCTACAGATCCCAGCTGAGCACTTGGCCATGAACTTTCACGAGGTAGGTCCCCAAGCTGCCCAGGCTCCTTCACAGTTGCCTGTGAAAGCTAACCTGACTGGAGCTCAGTACAAGGAAGAGACAAGGGGATCCAGCCTTTGCCGGGGTGGGGGTGGGGGTGAGCTGGAATAACAGGTGGCTATGAAGATGGGAGGTAGAGAGGTAAGAGTGGAAGGGCTCATGAGGGCATTCACCTGATCAGGAAATTAGATGGACTTCCGGGAGAGGAAGGGGCAGGGCAAGGCTCTAAGTAGCTGCCAGTGCTCCAGGATGTGGGAGCAACCCTCAGGTCAGAAACCCTCAGGTCAGAAACCCTCAGGTCAGAAACCCTCAGGAGTGGGGTTTTTTTTTGGGGGGGGGTCCTAACCTCCTCCCTCTGCAGGTGCTGGCAGATCTGGGCTCCAAGACACTGACAGGACTCTTCAGAGCTTGGGTGAGGGCCGGCTTGGGGGACCAGCGTGTGGTCTTCAGTGGCCTAGTGGGCTTGGAACCTTCCACACTGGCTCATAGTCTCCCCCGGCTACTTGTGCAGGCCCTGAAGGCCTTCCGCTCAGCTTCCCTGACAGAAGCAGAGCCCCAGGCACCCTGGATAGGTGCTGATCAAGGTCAGAGGCTGGGAAAGGAACGCCAGAGCCAACTCCAGCCTCCTGTTCCCTGAACCAGGCAACCCTGTGATGGTCACACTATCGTGGGGGCTAAATCGGTTATGTGAGACATACAAAGTCTCTCTATTCCAGTTGATCTTGGATGTGTGGATAGAGTGGCGATCCTGGACCTCACAAATCTTCCTAAATGTGTCACCAGACACTCATGGCTGCTTTAATAAATGTTATTTATACTCTACATAAAATCTGGATCTTTCTCGGGATGGGAAGGGGATGGCATTAGATGGGAGTGGGGCAGGAGCCAACCTCAAGGAACAGTTAACAGAGACCACAAAGGAGCTGGACAGAGCCAGAAGTGGTGGCTCGTGCTCACGGTGCTCACTAGCATTCTGGAGACTGAAGCAGGATTGCAGTGAGTCTGAAGCTAACATGAGCTACATAGTGAGCTCTAGGCTAGCCTAAGCTACAAAATAAGAGCACCCCTCACTTCCCCACACACACACACACAAAGAAACAAAACCAGGTCCTGGAAGAGATAGCTCAGTGGGTAAAGCTCTTGATGCATATGGATCTGAGTTTAAGTCCTCAGAACCCATGTAAAAGCCACAGGGGCAGAGTACACCTGTAAACCGCAGCCCTGGCTAAGGAGCAGGGCAGACAGATCTCAGGAGTTCACTGGCCACTCTAGCTGTTCCAGACGAGGTCCAGGTTCAGTGAAGAGGCCCTGTCTTGAAAAAATAAGGTGGAGGAGATCAGCTGGATTTCAGCAGCAGCTCCAGAGCCTCAGTCCTTCTGTGGCTTTCCATGTCCCCCTCTCCCTTCCAAAAACCATAGCCTCTGGTGTGGCTGCCTCAAGGTGATCGGTGACATGCTAGTGATTTGGTATGCAAGTCAACCATGCCAAAGGGAGCAAAGAGAGAGGCTGTGCTTCTCTGCCTGAGTGAGGACTGGGACACCATCCTGAAGCAGAGCAGGAAGATTCAGCAGGTGACATGGCCCAAACCTATGACAAGACCCTGCCAGACCAGGACTGCCACTCTGCCCTCAATGATGCAACCTATGAGACCAATGACAACAAGAAGGAATGCCCTGAGGTTCGTCTCTTGTGTCTCTAAGAGAGCCCCGCACCCTCACACACAAGCAAGATGACCAGTGTCCGCTCCAAAGACACCATCAGGAAGCTGACAAGGTCCAGCATGAAGTACAAAGAGCTCAGCAACCACTGCACCCTGGCAGACGATGGTGACAGTACTGTCATCTCCCTGGAGGGCAAGCCTTTTTGAGGCCACCTCCAAACTTCTGCTTAGAACAATTAACAGGCCCGGACTTGCCAATGTGCTGCAGTCGGCTTCTCTCTTGTCAGACCCTATAGGCATCCCTTCACCCCATTGCCAGTCTCCCCGACATCTAGATGGCCTCCTCCCTCCATTCCTGACGGTTCTGGCTTTCTGATTCCTCTTAGGTAGAAGCAGATCACGGTGCCCAGGCACCTTTGAGGATGGGCTGTATTCTCTTAAGCACACTCTTAGTCCCATCCACTGACTTCTAGCCACAGTCATTACAACGGACAGGCCTGACTCTGTGTGGAAACGACCCCTCCTGGCCCCAATGGAGTCCCCTCTCTTTCCCCCTTGGTTTTGGCTATTCATAGATGCAGGAACGGTGAGGGGACTTCAGTTCAAATTAAAGAAAGACAAGAAATGGGCCAGTGAGGTGGCTTAGCAAGTAAAGGCACCTGCTGCCAAGCCTGGTGGTGACCTGAGTTTGATCCCCGGGACCCACGTGGTGAAAGGAAAAAAATTAATTCCTTCAAGTTACCTCTGACTTCCACAGATGCCACAAGCTGTGTAGACACACACTGAGTAGATGGATGGATGGATGGATGGATTTTATTTACTTATTTATTTATAAATCTTTGGTTTTTTGGAGACATGGTTTCTCTGTGTAACATCCTGGCTGTCCTGGAACTCACTATGTAGACCAGGCTGGCCTTGAACTATAGAGGACCTTCCTCTCTTCCCAAGTGCTGGGATTAAAGGCTTGCGCTGCCACACCCAGCTTAAATGTAATATTTTTAAAGACAGGGGAAAAAAATATACAAGTACAGGTGGAGCGCTAGCGAGATGGCTCAACAGGTAACAGTTGCCTGCTGTACAAGAGGGTTCGCCTCAGAACCCTCTGTAGAAAGAGAGAAGCAATTGTGACAGGTGTACACACACACACACACACACACACACACTGACATTAAATAGAATAGAAATGTAAAAACATAAAATGGTAAACAATAGACTTTGGTCTCCACAGACCCACACACAAACACAGGCACGCATGTACACACATCATACATATAGACCACATGCACAAAAGAAGCTGGAGGCAGGGTCACATGTCTTTTACTGCCCAAGTGGCAGCAATTGGCCTGTGTGTCACTACCCCATCCACAGCTACTAGCATGCTAAACACACACACACACACACACACACACACACACACACACACACACATACACGATTCACTCCCCACCCTCTGCCACCCTACCCTACCAGGCCCCACCCTACCAACAATCTGTGACAATCCCTGCCTGGGATCTTTTCTTTTTGCCCTTGGGCTCCTGCCCTAGCTGGCAAACCCCACCCCCTCATCACCAGCCTTCAAGTATCAGATTGCGTTTCCGGCCTTTTCTTTCCAAACCCCTAAGCCACCAGCACCTGTCCTCTCGCTTGCCTCATTCCACAGCCAACAGGCTGAAGGGAAGGCATAAACCCCAGGCAGTCAGAGGTGGGGGATGGCAGGGCCTGTGCCCACACTGGGGCTGCTGGCTGCCCTTGTTGTGTGTGGTAAGGATGACATGACCCCCTTCCTGGGGGCCTTCTATGCCCACCTGAGCCACTGCCTCCTTAACATTATACCTGAATCCCACTCTGCCCTTTCTAACCCTAGGCATCCCACCCTCAGGGAGCAGCTGGCTTTCCTCTGCTCTGCCCAGCCCAGGGCTGCCCCAGCAGGAGCACAGGGAAGCCTCCTCCCTAGGTCCAAACACGAGCACCCTGCCCCTCTCCCCAGCCCTCCCAGGCATCAGGGGCCTGAATGAGGAACAAAGGCTGATCCAGCACCTGTTCGAGGAGAAAGGCTACGACAAAGACCTTCGGCCGGTGGCTCGAAAGGAGGACAAAGTGGATGTCGCCCTAGGTCTCACCCTCTCCAACCTCATCTCCCTGGTGAGTAGACCTTCGTGGGATAGCCTGAGCTGGGGAGAGGACAGCAAGAAGGGACAATTGCTCAAAGGCTCCTGACCAGCTAGCTCCTCTGCTGGGAGATATGCCAGCATATCTCTGTGCCGGATGGTGCACTCAAAGCCATCAGCTCTGCCTGCCACTGCCACTGCCGTGCTCCCCCCAGGACTCGCGTCAGCAGCCTCTGCCTTTGGCTTCCGTAGTCTGCTGATCTACCTCGATCTGTTGCTCTAGTAAGCCCTGGCCCGCCCAGCTGCCATGGTCCCTGGGAACCAGGCAGATTAGATTCTGAGTTTGGGTAAAAGGTGGATGGGAACCTTTGGATACAACCCTGTTGTTTGATTACAGAAAGAAGTGGAGGAGACCCTCACCACCAACGTGTGGATAGATCACGTAAGGACACCCCACTGAAGGTTCCAGGTCCCCTTGTGCTCACTTATGCTGGGGACCACAAACTCCTGTGGACAGGCCTTTGGGGGAGCTTGACTACAGAGAACCCAACTGCCCTTTTCCACTGAGGCCTCTGCTAGCTCAGAGGACATGTCCTAGAAGGCTGGGGTTCCTCTGTGCTAAAATTGCCGCTGTGTCCCGATTTGCTTTGTTGTTGTTTTGAGATGGGGTTCTCTGGCCCTGTTTCCCTGGCTGACCTAGAACTTAGGACATAGACCATGCTGGCCTTGAACTCTCAGAGATTCATTTGCATCTGCCTCCCAAATACTGGGACTAAAGGTGGGATTTTTTTTTTTTTTTTTTTTGGTTATTCGAGACAAGGTTTCTCAGTATAGCCCTGGCTGTCCTGGAACTCACTTTGTAGACCAGGCTGGCCTTGAACTCAGAAATCTGCCTGCCTCTGCCTCCCAAGTGCTGGGATTAAAGGCATGCACCACCACCACCCTGCTAAAGGTGGGATTAAAGCACAGAGACACCACCCCTGGTTTGCATTAGAAGTCACTCTTCTGATCCAAATATCAGAACTGATAGATAGAAACAAGCCAGTCTGGCGTGGAAATTGTACCCCTTTGGTGGTGTAATGTATGTCCTACACAACTGTCTGTGATGGGCCTGAGTCTAGTTCTTTATTCATCTCCTCCAAATTTCTTTTGTCCCAACTCTCAGGCTTTGTTTCAACTTCCCTGGGGAAGTGGGGACCACTGGGAGGGTGGTTAGTGGCCGAACCCATTTCTGACATCCTTTTTGGACCTCAAGGCCTGGACAGACAGCCGGCTACAGTGGGATGCCAATGACTTCGGGAACATCACTGTCCTGCGCCTGCCCCCTGACATGGTGTGGCTACCAGAGATTGTACTGGAGAACAAGTTGAGAGGAACCCTCCCAGCCCCCTCTGCCTCATTCCCATCCTTATGCTCCCCAGCCTGCACCTCCAGCCCTGCCTGCCCACCGCCCTCTTCTGCCTCCTGCCGTCCTGCCGTCCTGCCGTCCTGCCAGTTCCTGGCCAGCCAGGGCACACAGTGATTATGGTCTCCATCCCACAGCAATGATGGCTCATTCCAGATTTCTTACGCCTGCAATGTGCTTGTCTATGACTCGGGCTATGTGACCTGGCTGCCACCTGCCATCTTCCGCTCCTCCTGCCCCATCTCGGTCACCTACTTCCCTTTCGATTGGCAGAACTGCTCCCTCAAATTCAGGTTCGTCCACCTGAATGTCTCTCAGGCCAGGGCACCCAGCCAGGGATCGGAAGCAGTGAACTAAATGCTCTCAGACAGAGGCTTTGGTCCCATGTTGAGCAGAAACCCCTCATATGATAGCCTTCCGCAACTAGCCCTCCCCCCTCTGCCACCACCTCCTACCCTCAGAAGCCCTGTCCAGAGACTTATGGCCACTGCTCTCTCCAGTTCACTCAAGTATACAGCCAAGGAGATCACACTTAGCCTGAAGCGGGAGGAGGAAGACAACCGCTCTTACCCCATCGAGTGGATCATCATTGACCCTGAAGGTTTCACAGGTACTTCAGAAGTCATGATAGATGGGCCCCAAAGATGTAGACATCTGTGGAAGTTCACTTGCACCCAGCACCTCATACACTCACAGCTTGGGACACCGACACACATACAGGGAAGAATAGACATCTAGATACAGCCTACACACCTACAGTTACCGATCCAAAGAGATTCCAGAGCAAAGCAGAAGGAAACAGGGACCCCTTCATCACTACTACTCCCAACCCACACACAGCAGACACTCGAGATTATGGCAAGGTCTCTGAGGATAGACCCAGCTGATGGAGCTAGGATCAGGCCTTCTGAAGCCTGAAGAGACTGAGGGTGTGGCTGGGGGTTTCATGGATGGATAGATGGATGGATAGATTGATGGGTGGATGCTATCACCAACCCCATCTTGTGACTAGCTCAGCTCTGTGGGGCTCTCTGCTCAACCCTGTCCAGAAGAAGAACCCATGTCTTCTGTTTTCAGGGCTGGAATATCCTAGATGAGAGAGTATTATACTCATCTAATGTTCTCCCAAAGATCTAGGCCAAGGAACGGCAGTTAGGAACTATCACGAGAGCTTTGGTTTTAACTTAGAAAACAAACTCAAATGGCATGGTAACACACATGCCTGTAGCCTCAGCCCTTGGAAGGCAGAAACGGAAGAGCTGCCTCAATTTCAAAGCCAGCCTACTCTACACAGGGGGTTTCAGGCCATCCAGGGCTACACACCAAGACCCTGTTTCAAAAACTAACACAACAGGGCTAGTGAGATGGCTCAGCCGGTATAGGCACTTGCCGCTAAAGCTGAGCTCACGTTCAATTCCTACAGCCCATATGGTGGAAGGAGAAAATCAACTCCTATAAGTTATCCCCTGAACTACACACACACACACACACACACACACACACACACACACACACACACACACTTCTAACAAAACAAAAAAAGAAAAATCAGTGTAGCAGTACATACCTCTAATCCCAGAACTCCAGAGGCTGAAGTAGGAAAATCATGAGTTCAAAGGCAGCCCTGACTGTCTTTGACATAGTGTTATCAGCATGAACTGCAAATGCAAGGACTTTTTTGTTTTAGTTTTTTTTTTTAAGTAATGCATCTTATTTGCTCTGTGTGTGTGTACGTGCATGTGTGCATGTGTACATGTGTACTATACATAGCACATGTGCCCAAAGGACAACTTGCTTCAGTCAGTTCTCTCCTTCCTGGAGACTGAGCTCAGGTCATCAGGCTTGACAGATACCGTCTGACTCACGGAGCATCTCATTGGCTCCAGGCAGTGATTTTAAAAACTCTCTCTTTAATTGTCATGCCACCTACTTTTGATTTGTTATAGCTTTCTTTTTAAAGATGTACTATTTATTTTATATATCTGGGTGTTTTGTCTGCAAGTGTGTCTTGCATACTAGAAGAGGACATGGGACTACATGTGTAGGACTATAGTTATAGTTGATTGTGAGTGGCTATGTGGGGGCTGGGAACTGAACCCAGGACTTCTGGAAGGGCAGCCAGTGCTCTTAACTGCTGAGCCATTTCTCCAGCCTCTTGTGATAGCTTTTAAGCCAAAACATACTCCTTATTTGAACCCTGTATGGCTTTAGCTTCTGTCTTTTTCCAAGGAGATAAACAATAAATAAACAAATAAATAAAAGAGCCTTCCAGAAAGAGTCACAGAGAAAACCTTCTTCCTCACAGATTGACCTCACAGTACCCAGAATTCCTCCAAGCCTCAGCTGCCTTAAGCAGCATTATAGCCTGCCTTGCTCCATCCCAGACCCTCATGCGGTCCCAAGGCTCCTTAGCCCTATGGTTTCTGTTCTCCTTCTCTTCCTTCCTTCTCTTCCTCAGAGAATGGTGAGTGGGAGATAGTGCATCGGGCAGCTAAGCTCAATGTGGACCCCAGTGTCCCGATGGACAGCACCAATCACCAAGATGTCACCTTCTACCTCATCATCCGCCGCAAGCCCCTCTTCTACATCATCAACATCCTGGTACCCTGCGTGCTCATCTCCTTCATGATCAACCTGGTCTTCTACCTACCAGGCGACTGTGAGTCTCATGCCCCACTCCCCGGCTCCTTGTCAGCCTCTTCCAAGGCCACCTAGCTCAGGTGTTCCCAATCCTGCCCCTGCTCTTCACGGTGAAGGGAGAAATGACCATTGTGGATAAGAACTCAGGCAAGAATCGCAGGCAAGCCTAGCTGGCCTTTGGGTTAGGAACTGCATGCTGGGTTCTACCAGGATGTCTGAGTTTTCTGAGTGACAGGGACTGGGGATACATAACTATCAGTGTTGATCACTTAACCAGTGCTATGCTTACAATGTTTTGAGAGAAAGGCAGGGAGTTTGAGCTCAGGCTTCTTGCCCAGATCACTCAGTTAATTAGCTGTGGAGCCAGGATTTAAAGCTAGGCACAGGATGCCATACCCTAGGATATGTATCACAGCATTGTGAACCTTGGTGGCAGTGCCCCCTGGGGAGACCTTGTGGACTCCAAGTGTGAGCTTTCAGCTAGGTCTGCCCCTCCAGGTGGAGAGAAGACCTCTGTGGCCATCTCAGTGCTCCTGGCCCAATCTGTCTTCCTGTTGCTTATCTCCAAGAGGCTGCCGGCCACATCCATGGCCATCCCCTTGGTAGGCAAGTGAGTATATACAGGCCTGCCCACACCCAGCCTTGCCCCACCCCTCTGCCCTCAGTCCCCAGCTCCAGGCACGGTGTGTGTCCTCAGGTTCCTGCTTTTCGGCATGGTGCTGGTCACCATGGTGGTTGTGATCTGTGTCATCGTACTCAACATCCATTTCCGAACACCCAGTACCCATGTGCTGTCTGAGGGAGTCAAGAAGGTGAGCTTTTGACCAAAGATGGAAGCCAAGTCCTGGCCGGGAGGATCTGTGAGCGTAATGGGTGTGATCTCAGAATCACCAGTCCTGTTGCCCAGAGGACCTTCTACCTCATCATCATACCTGGGTTAGATCCTAAGCTCCACTAAACTTTAAAATAATAATAATAATAATAATAACAATAACAACAATAATAATAATAAATAAAGGACCAGTTAACTAGCTCAGTGAGTTAGAGCATTTGCCACCAAGCTTGACTGCCTGAGTCAAGACCCATGCAGTATAAGGGGAGGACCGACTGCTGCAGGTTGCCCCCTACCTCCTCCTCAAGAGCACTGTGGCATGTGTATACCTGCACACATATATGCCCACATACATATGTACATGAATACTATAATTTTAAAATTAAAACAAAATGTAAGAGTAAGCAGGTGAGGACACAGGGGGCAGGTTGTTTGGGACAAGACTATCTGCGCTCTAAGTCACTGCGGGACAATAGATTCTTCTGGAATAAGTCATCTTCTGGATGGTGATTCTATAGCTCTTTAATGGTTTTTGTCTTTAAATGAAAGGCGAGCCCAACACTTGGGCTTTTATTAATTTGAGATAGGGCCTTACTGTATAACTCATAACAGAGGTGGGCACGGGTAGATAGCTCAGTTGGTACATTGCTTGCCCAGCACGCACAAGGCCCAATGTGAGTGTGAACCCTGCTTGATCCTGGTGGGAGAATCAGAAGTTCAAGGTCATCCTCAGCTACATAGTGAGTTCTGGGCTATCCTAGTATACATGAGACCCAGAAAGAAAGAAAGAAAGAAAGAAAGAAAGAAAGAAAGAAAGAAAGAAAGAAAGAAAGAAAGAAAGAAAGAAAGAAAGAAAGAAGAGAGAGAGAGAGATGGGGGGAGGAGGGAGGAAAGGAGGAGTAGAAGGAGGAGGATGAGCAGAGAGAATCAGGGCAGAAGAAAGCCGAGGTGTGTATCAGTGATAAAGCATATGTTCAAACTCTTAATTCTCCTGCCTCAGCCTTCTGAATGCAGGGATTAAAGACATGTACCCCCATTCTCAGCTTCTTTTTGTTCTTAAGATTTATTTTCAGTGGCTGAGTTCTGCTGTTGCTGTAAGTAATGAGGGACCATTGAAAGCGTTCTACACCAGTCAGTGGGAGTCTGGGGAACAGACAGTGGGGTCAGCCTGGGAGCTCTATGCGGCAACCAGGGTCCTCAGAATGTGTAAAGATAAGTCCAGACTTGTGAAATGGCCTGTCTTGTGTCCCCCTGACTGCTAAAGTTCTTCCTGGAGACCCTGCCCAAGCTCCTGCACATGTCCCGCCCAGCAGAGGAAGACCCCGGCCCCGGGGCTCTCATCCGGAGAAGCAGCTCTCTGGGATACATCTGCAAGGCAGAGGAGTATTTCTCCCTTAAGTCCCGCAGTGACCTCATGTTTGAGAAGCAATCAGAACGGCATGGGCTGGCCCGGCGCCTCACCACAGCCCGTGAGTTCTAGTAGCCTGGGAGCGTGGCCCACGTGTGGGAGGTGGGCAGTGATAGGCATCATGCCTGCCCCTGGCCTGTATCCACAGGCAGGCCACCAGCAAGCTCTGAGCAGGTCCAACAGGAGCTCTTCAATGAGATGAAGCCAGCTGTGGATGGGGCAAACTTCATCGTCAACCATATGAGGGACCAAAACAGTTACAATGAGGTGAGTGACCTGAGCTACCATAGAATCAGATGTGCAAGTAGACTAGGGGTCAAGTGGATTCTGTCTTCCCCTCATAGACGCATATCCACTTAGATGAAGAGATGCATGGTGGGTAAGGGACCCTCGGCATACACTCTCCCAGGAAGGCAGAATTCCTTCATGAAACCCCCACAGCATCACCCTGGACCAAGCTCAGGGGTACACACAGACAGACAGCCTTACATGATCAGGACAAATTTTAAATACATGTTCATTCTGTTCAGATATTCCAGATAGCACCTATTTATTATATTTATTTATTTTTGTTTATTATATATAAATGGATATTTATATATTATATATTTATTATACAATTATTATATTATTATATAATACAATGAATATGTAATATGTAAGTATATTATTTTATAAAATAAGAATAAATAATATGTAACAAATATTTTTAATTTTATGTGGTATAGTATATATAAATATATTTTATATTTTGATTATATATCTATTTATAATATTTGTTTTATTGTTTAATATTTGTTTTATTGTTATGTTACTTTTGCAGTGCTAGGGATTAGACTCAGGGCCTCTGTATGCTAGGAAAGCATTAACCACTGATCTACACTCCCATCCCAGCACCAGACCTTTTAAAGGCAGCCATATTGGGCTGTCGACTCTTAAGCAGCTTTTTAACAGTTCTCCATTGTATCCTCCTGTTCACATGTGGCTCAAAGCAGCCCTGAGTGGCTTGGGTCCCTACTAAGGGTAATGGCATTCTGTCCTGACCCACCCTACTGCTATAAGCCTGAGGTGGCCCCCACAGACACAGGGAAACCGAGTCTATGTGCCTCCATTTTCAGGCCCTAGCTTAGGGGTGTGAGCCTGCATTCTGAAGACCTCCCTCACCCCATGGTGTCTTGACCCTACTTATAGGAGAAGGACAACTGGAACCAGGTGGCCCGCACAGTGGACCGTCTCTGCCTGTTTGTGGTGACACCCGTCATGGTGGTGGGCACAGCCTGGATCTTCCTGCAGGGTGTCTACAACCAGCCCCCACCCCAGCCTTTCCCTGGGGACCCCTTCTCCTATGACGAACAGGACAAGCGCTTCATCTAGAGCAGGCATGAGTAGACAGTCAGACAGACAGCAGCCTGAGAATGGCACGTAGTTCCTGCCCTTGAGCTTGTGCCTAGTGGGTGCTGTGTGGCTGGGCAGAGGCCATGGTCGGGAGAGCTCCCTTCCGGAAGCAATTCCTTTCTAAATTAAGGAGGGAGACACTTGAGATGGGCTGAGAGTGGACATGGTGGAGAGGGGGGGCTCCAGGGTTGTGGGGAGAAGCAGGGGCCTTGCTCAGGGGGCCACAGAGGTGACCTTGGGACTGGCTTCCTGGGAACAGTACTGTGAGAGGTCTCCCAGCCTGAGCTGCTCCTCTGCCTGGCTGTCTTCCAGAGCAGGTCAGAATTCTGAGCTTCCTGTTTCCTTCCCTTCCCTTCCCTTCCCTTCCCTTCCCTTCCCTTCCCTTCCCTTCCCTTCCCTTCCCTTCCTGGGGCCCAGAGAGGGTGACTCTTCTCCATTCCCCAGGGAAGGAGGTTTTCTAGGATGGTGAACTGTCCAGGTTGTCATCTGTCAGCCCCTGATTCCTTGGTTTTTCTGTCTGGTCCTTCTGAGAAGCGGGGGACTGGCATGGGAGGATCATGCTTGGCATCAAAAGCCCCAATCAGTGTGTATTCTCATATCCTAGAGCATCAGGACCCAGCAGACACCACACACCAAGTCCCTTCCTCCTAGCCCCAGGCTCTCCAAACCAGGGTTGCCTAGCAATATTTGAGGTACACTTGTGATAAAGATTTATCAGTCGTTCATCTGAAGCTCAAATTTAAATGTGCACCCAGTGTTCTTATTGAGTCTGGTCTCCAACCCTTTCCTAAAGGAAGAGGCATTCAGAACTATCCAGAGTCCCATCACTCACAGGAGCAAGGAGATTAGGTCTCAGTGTAGCCTGCAAAGCCCACCTCTCAAACCACATCTTGAGACAGTCCCTGTTCTCTGTACCTGGCAGTTCAGAGTAACAAATAGAATGAGGTAGAAATGATGCTATGCTCCTTCAAAGAACAGCTTCTGAGATGGCTGCTCCTGCTGAGTGATGGGTCCACCTATCGAGAGCCACACAGGCAGGTAAACTAGAAAGGGGGTCTTTCTACCCTGGTAGGAACTCTAGATGAGAGCTGTTCAGGACCCTCAGAAACTGTCGGGGATAATAAATGCGTTTGAGAACAGAGAGTTTGTGGTAATTTGCTTCATTCATCATATGATCTTGAGAGACCCACCACTCCTATTGTAGTCTATTTTGACCCCAGGGGTGAAATCCACAGGGTTGTGCATGTGACAAAAGCCTTCCCATCAGTTAGCTGCACCTCAGCCCTTAGCTTCGGACTCTTATGCACACGGTGAGCCTGCTCACAGGTTGTTGCTAACATTGAATTTGTTCCCTGGGGTTAAGACCTGTGTTCTAGAAACTTAGGATGTAACTCTAATTTTTCTCAAATCCTATTTTTTGTAAAGATTTATTTTATGTGAGTACACTGTAGCTGTCTTCAGACGCACCAGAAGAGGGCGTCAGATCCCATTACAGATGGTTGTGAGCCACCATGTGGTTACTAGGAACTGAACTCAGGACCTTTGGATGTGCAATCAGTGCTCTTAACCACTCAGCCATCTCTCCAGCCCTCAAATCCTATTTTTAATGATGGTTCTTAAACACTTTAACCTCCCTTGTAGTCCACAACCCACCAGAGGTAGTGGGAAAGAAAGGAGACAGCAGGATAGGGGTTGCGGGGGAAGGTGAGTGGAACAATTTAGAAAAGTTCTTTGGAGCCATCTGTATTGTCCGGAAATTGGCAGTTCAGTTCACAGGTCAGCAGTGGCAGCTCGATCCACTGATAAACACTTCACAAGCACACCAGCAGTCAAGTTCAATAGAGTCAGGTTAGCAACATCGGTGACCTAGCAGAGACAGCCAGGCCTCAGCCCCGGCTCGAGTCAGCAGAAGGGACCAGGAGAAGTTCTCATCTCTGCCTCTCTCAGGGAAGCGAAGATCAGCAAAGACAGGAGACCCACAAGTACTGCACAGCTAGCTCTATAAGCAAGCCAAGCTCGGGCCCTGTCACTGTTCATCGAGTCCTATTTATACCCTCCAAACATCACATGGCCTTCACAGATGTTGCCTCGGCACGTGTGTCTGTCTCAACTTACATCACTCTGCCAATCATCCCGAATCCACAGAAGCAACAAGAAGCTGAGGCACACCACCAGAAGTTTTTTTGGTGCGCTTCTCTCTATGGAGTCCTAACAAATACAGCTCAACTGCACGATGTATGGCAGACCAATACATGCACACCATTAACAAAGAATCCTTCATCACGTGTTCTTTCATGTGCTTGCTTTAGTAAGCAGAACAGCCTCTGTCCTGTGTCTGCTTCAGCAAAACATTCCTTCATGAGTCTACTTTAGTCTTTCACCTTTGTCCACTTCAGGAAAACACTCCCTCACGTGTTGGCCCCAGCAAAACATCACGGAACACAACTGACTTTCCAAAGAACCCTTAAGTTTCCACTTCCTTAGGATACCCCAAGGGTGATTTCTCACCATGGACTTCATTTGTGGGCGTGGTTTGCAGGACATGAATCAGAGGAGTTTGTGCCCAGTACTCCTGCACTCCAGCCTAGTACTGTGGCAGAGAGGAGCCCAGAATAGGAGCCAGCGGCCCAAATATTCACTTCCCTATTGTGCGGTAAGGGCTTCACAGCTTAAACTATTTTCTTGGAGAACAGTGGTGATACTTGGTCCAGACAGCAGCAAGTTTTGAATCTTGAGATGTGACTGAGGAAAAGGAAAACCCATTTTAACCCCAAACAAATCCTAGTTACATCCAGAGTGAACTGTCTACAAATGCAAGGTGAAGTTCCAGAAAAGCAGCTTGATCCAAAACACACCAGACAAGCAAGGAGCCCAGGACTCCCCAGATTCACCCAGTTACCCTTATACACAAGAGCTGGGAGAGGTCTTCATCTGCCATCGCTAGCTGCTTCTCTTTGCCACTGAGGCACTGCTGGAATCTTGCCACATGGCACTGCTGCTGGCAGCAGGTCCCTCCTTGTCCCAGTTGAGGAGACTGTGGACTCTTCAGAGGTGACAACACCCCCACACCCAACCAAGAGTGCCTTTTGCACAGCCCATCAGCACCATGGGGTGCTGTCAGGACTGGTCCTCCATGGTTGACTTGGAGCCTCATTTCCTTTTGGCCCTGGATGTCACATTCATAAGCCGCTTCCCAAGAGGGTAACCCATACTCCCCAGTCCTGTAGAGCTGCCCATCTTCTCAGTGGGTAACACACTAGTTAGGAGTGGACTGGGCTTCAAGGACAAAATGTGATGAGCTGTAGCCTTAGCTTAAGCAAGCAAGTGTCCTTTTCTCCACATAGTAAGAATTTAGAGATGGAGATGGTGAGTCCCATCTTACTGGCAGTGATACTCAAGTTGGCAGCTAGCTGCCACAATTCCATACTTTACATCTATATTCCAGCAGGACAGCAGCCTACCATTTATTACCCCTTTCATCATGAAGCAAAGCTTTCTCACAAGTTCAGTTGTGGAGCAACTGCGCAAAGCCCTGCCTTTGGTCTCGAGCAACACCATGTAAAATACAGCCTGGTGAATACAACAGTTAAGAGGGTACAGATGTGAGCCCTTGAAGCTCAACCTGTTCCCTAGCCACACAGCTGGCTTTTAGCCAGCCTGGGCTACACAAGAGTGTGTCTCCAGAAATTAATGTATTAATTAATTGCAAAAAAAATAGGCTTTGAAAAGATGGGGGTGGAGGCAAGTGAGATATCTCAGGGAGCAAAAAGGTTTTGCCATGAAAGCCCAACAACACAGGTTTGATCCCCCAACCCCACATAAGGGTAGAAGGAGAGAACACATTATATAATGTTGCTCTCTGGCCCTGGTATGGTGCCACATGCCTTTAATCCCAGCACTTAGGAGGCAGAAGCAAGCAGATTTCTGAGTTCAAGGTCAGCCTGGTCTACAGAGTGAGTTCCAAGACAGCCAAGGCTACACAGAGAAACCCTACCTTGAAGCCCCCCTGCCAAGTGTTGCTCTCTGACATACATACACACACACACACACACACACACACACACATACACACACACACCATGGAATGTGAAGGTCCCTCATTCACATAATCACACAATAATAATATAAACTTTTTGAGACAGAATTTCTCTATATAACAGCTTTGGCTGTCCTGGTAGACCAGGCTGGCCTCAAACTCACAGAGATTTGCCTGACTCTGCCACCAGAATGCTGGGATTAAAGGCATGGGCCTCCACTCCCAGCGAATAATGTATATTAAAACACACACACACACACACACACACACACACACACACACACACCCTTCCATGAACCCCTGAAGCACCTTTGTCTTAGGGTTTCTGTTACTGTGCTCACACACCTTGACCAAAAGCAACCTGGTGAGGAAAGGGTTTATATCAGCTTACAGTGGTAGTCCATCCATCACAGAGGGAACTCAGGGCAGGAACTCAAGGCAGGAACCTAGGGCAGGAACTGACGCAGAGTCCGTGGAGGAGTGCATCTTACTGGGTCATTTGTTCATGGCTTGCTCAGCTTGTTTCCTTATACAATTCAGAATCACCCACCCAGGGATGGCATTGCCCCCAACGAGCTGGGCTCACTCACGTCAATCACTTATCAGGAAACTGTCCTACAGACAGTTGCCAACAGGCAGTCTAATTGGAGGCATTTTCTTAACTGAGGTTCCTCTTCCTAGATAATGCTAGCTTGAGTCAAGTTGGCGATAATCAAAGAAGAAAACACAACAACAACTAACCAGGCTCCTTTGTGAATCACTGTAGTCAGTGAGAGGTGAGCCATATCTGTAAGTTCGAAATCTACAGACTGAGCCAGCCATAGATGGGAAGTATGTGGATGAAAATTTGTGCCTGGGCTATATACACAGATCAACCTCTTGTTATTATTAGTTGATCAATAAAGCCTGACAATCACTTGTACAACACTGGCACTGCATTATGAACCGACTCCCTTCGGGTGCTGACGAGGGGGGTCACTGGTTAGCTCTTTCAGCCTTTGTGACAGACAGTGGCAAAGGAGAGAAGCAGCTGGAACAAAGAGTGACCCACACATATGCTTTGCTCTTAATTGGTTTTTCCTCTTCAAAGTGGAATCTCCCAGGAGACTCCACTCCTCCTAAGTGACTTGCCCTACAGAGAATGTCAAGCCAGCTCCCAGACCTCTCTCCCAGTGCACCAAGGAGAGTAACAGTCTTCACATGTAGGAAGGTGTCACGGTACATGCCAGGAGGAGAAAGCAGTGTAGCACACTTTCTCTTCTCTTCCTGACTCTTGAGGCGAGGAAAGGGTGGATGGGGCTAGAGAACGGCAGACGGCCACTGCTCACATCCCTTCCTGACTGTAGAAACCTTTGCTGACCTTTGGCAAAAGAGGGCTGGATGGGAGTTAAGAGTCAGAGACACTTGGGAGGCAGAGGCAGAAGGATCCCTGAGTTAGAGGCCAGCCTCTCCCTGCCCCTACCCAGAGTCCTGGTGGGGCTGAGGACATTCTCCTAGGCATTCAGGGGCGTCCAGTGAGCACCTTACCCTGCCTGGCGCAGCTGCTCATGTGATAGCACTTAGAGGCCGCATACACACTGGCCAGAATGTTTGAAATAGTTGGCCACATGACAGGTGGCCCAAGCATGGACCCAGCCAGCAGCAAGTCCCTGCTCCCAGATCAGCCTCAACCCCACCCTTTGATGGGGACAAGCCTAGAAGTAGATGGGCTTCCTTTCCCTGTGGTTCTCCTTTGCTGGCTCTGGGGAATGCATCCTCAAGTCTGGCCCGTCTGCCTCAGGGGACCATGAGACCTCCTAAGCAGCTTGATGCAGCCCTGAGTCTCCCCAGCTTTGCATAGGACCTGCCGTTATCTGTCTGATGATTTTTATGAACTGCAGCCCCACTCACAAGCCACTGTTCACAGCTGACCTACTCACAAGGACCCCCCCCACACACACACACACATACACAAATACACATTCAAGATTCTTCTCGGCCCTCCTAAAGCTTAGAAAGTCTGTGTCCCCTGTCTCAGGGCACAGGAGAAGCTGCTATGGTCCCCAGATCATCAATACCATAGTCTTTACACATACAGCCACCTTCAACCTGTGGCCTATGGGTCACAGGCCTCCCAAGATGCAGCCCTACCCACTTGTAAATGAAAACAGGGTATGACATTGTCAACAATTAGACACCCTGCAGGTGATTCCTTCCTGTGTCCCAGTCCACTGGAGTGACTACAGAGGCACCAGGCTTGTGGTGGCAGGTGGTTGAGGTACTAAGGCACAGACACAGAAACCCTCATGTGTAAATTACACCCCCCTGGTACAGAATGAAGGTTCCTGATTAGTCACCACCAGCCGCCGCACCACCGCCACTGTCCCCACACCCATCTGTCCTTGACCATTTGCTGAGTCTCCTACCTAGAAAAATAGGTGTAGGACAGAAGCGACTAAGTTTGAGAGTGTCCTGTCTCTGTTGAGACGCTTTTGAGGATGCCCTGTCTTTGGTGGGACTATTCCATCTTTCTTCCCCTGGCTGGCCCACGTAATCTGAGCCCAGCATTGTACATATCCTGGGAACAGCTGACAATGCAGTGGTCAGACAGCTGGTGGGGCCAGCTAGAGCTGGCAGGGTTGGCTGGGAGGGGAGTGTATGTAGGCTGACACATGACACTCTGACCCACCCTCTCCAGCCCCCCCCCCCCAGGCCTATAGAGCTACTGTCCTACTTCACTGGGCAGAACTGAGGCACCATGCAAGGGGGCCAGAGACCTCAGCTCCTCTTGCTGCTGTTGGCTATCTGCCTGGGTGAAATACTAGGGATTTGAGACCTGGGGTTGGGGGGGGGGTGAAAGGAACAGATCAGGAATACAAGATTACAGTGGATGGAGGGTCTGGGGGTTACCGGTACTCTCCCTAGCCCCAGCACCCTCCCCCTCCCCAGTCTCCACCTTATCCCTCTGTGCTTCCCCCTCCTCTGGAATGAGCCCCCCTGTCTGTTGCAGGGGCCCAGAGCCGCAATCAAGAGGAGCGTCTGCTTGCGGACCTGATGCGAAACTACGACCCCCATCTGCGGCCGGCTGAGCGCGATTCAGATGTGGTCAATGTCAGCCTGAAGCTTACCTTGACCAACCTCATCTCCCTGGTGAGCTACAGGAGGTGGGGAATGATGGGTATCACACAGAGCCACAGACTTGCTGGGGAATCGGGATCTAACCCTAGCACTGGGAACAGCAGAGGGTCCTACATTGGGGAGGACAGGGTTCATGAAACCCCTGGGACTACGAGGTGCGAGGCTGAGAGCCTCTTGGTTCTATCATTGTCTGGTGGTGACATCGGAGGAAGGTATAGCCTAACTCTCTTCTGTACCCCAGAATGAACGAGAAGAAGCCCTCACGACTAACGTCTGGATAGAGATGGTAAGACGCCACCTGCCGGATCGTTCTGCTTACTGCGGCTGCCCCACCCACTCCCCTCAACCTCTTGGTCCCTCTCTGCTGGCCTGCCGTTCTCCAGCCTTGTGTAGCCCAGGGCAGGGCCGGGCAATTGTCTCTTCATCCACAGCAATGGTGCGACTATCGCCTGCGCTGGGACCCGAAAAACTACGAAGGCCTGTGGATATTGAGGGTGCCATCTACCATGGTCTGGCGGCCAGATATCGTCTTGGAAAACAAGTGAGAAGGGGGTTGGGTAGGAGATGAAGGATACCAGGGTCCAGTCGAATGAAAAAAGTTAGAGAGAGAGAAAGAAGAGAGCAGGGTGCTGTAGGCTGCCAGGTTGAGGGTAGGACTTCAAGCACAGACACTGGCCCAGGGTTGTAACATGTTAGCCACCTGGGGAGGTAGGGTGGTGGTGGCGGGCTTTTCCCGTCCCTGTAACCCGCAGCCAATTTTAACAACTAGAGAAACGATTAAAGGTCATCAGGTCACACACACACACATACACACACACACACACACACACACACACACACACAATGGTTCATTCAGGGTCAGTCACTCTGAAAGAGCTTAATAATGTTAGTTATTTTGCCATTATTAAAGTTATTAACACAGAGAAAGAGAAACAGATCATGAGGTGATTGTCGGGGTGTCGTCTCTCCCAGACCTCTGTACTCATCTCAGGTCCAGAGTGGAGATGAGTTGGGGGTTTCTGGGGTGGTGCATGAGTGAGATTAGATGCTAGACCATCAGAAGTGTGACAGGCAGGGGGACTGGTGCCCTCAGATCCCTCCCAACTGCGCAAAGCAGAGAGCTAGTCTGGGGCTGTGAGGAGCTCTGCCCCCCCCCAGCTCTGTACACTGGCCTATTCACACAGTGTGGACGGTGTCTTCGAGGTGGCCCTCTACTGCAATGTGCTCGTGTCCCCTGACGGTTGTATCTACTGGCTGCCGCCGGCCATCTTCCGCTCCTCCTGCTCCATCTCTGTCACCTACTTCCCCTTCGATTGGCAGAACTGCTCCCTCGTCTTCCAGTGAGACCGCTGACGATGTTGGGGGTTGGGGGGAGGTTTCAGAGAGCTAGTTGCTCTAGGATGGGTCTGGGTTGCGATGGGAGAGCAGCAGCACAGGCTCCTCACGGCTGGGTGGCTTGGATCCATCTCCTGAACCTCCTGCTAAGTCCTCTCACCTATCCTCCATTGCTTCAGCTTCCTGCCTGGGTTCCAAGGGGAGACACTATTGTCTTGAGTATGTGACTAAGAACATCTGGGTATGCCTACATACACGGAGAGCCAATGACAGGCAGGCTGTCCTGGAAAAGAGAAGGATGTGACCTGAGCCAAACCTGAGCCCTCTGGGCTCACTTTCCTCATCCATTAGCAGTGAAGGGAGGTCTTGGGAGAAGCTGGCAGGACCCCAAGTGTCGTCTTCTGATAGGCTTGTATTTCTACCCTATGGTTATTGGTGGCAGTAGGAGAGAAGGGGTGGCTCTGAATTCTTTGGCCAGGCAAGAGCATTGAACCCCCAAAGAGCCTGTGCTCCCCTGGCCCTACATGCTAGCACCAGGGCTTGCTGGAGAACTCAGGAGTGTGACACTGCATATGTCAAAGCCTAATGCCCACAGCTGCCATCAGGCGACCGTGTCTGTGGCCTCACGGGCAGGTCCCCCTGCTCCCACTCCTGACCTACAGATCCCAGACTTACAGCACTAGTGAGATCAACTTGCAGCTGAGCCAGGAGGATGGGCAAGCCATTGAGTGGATTTTCATTGACCCGGAGGCTTTCACAGGTAACCCCAGCCGGGAGCCCCTGCCCAGATAAAGGCTATGCCCCACCCCCAATACTCTACAGTGTATCCTAGAACATGGCTTTCAAAAGGTCTCAACAGAAGTCCAGACATGGTGACACACATATGTGATCCCAGCCCTCTGCAGGATTGAAAGTTTGAGGCTAGCCTGGGATACACAATGAGACTGTCTTTAAAGAAAAAAACGCAGGAGGGATGGGAAGATGGCTCCATGGGGTAAAAGCAATTACTGCACATACGTGAAGACCAGAATTGAATGCCCAGAATTCACATAAATGCTGGTTAGAAATGGGAGCCTAAGCCCGGCGTGGTGGCACACTCCTTTAATCCCGGTACTCGGGAGGCAGAGGCAGGCAGATTTCTGAGTTCAAGGCCAGCCTGGTCTACAGAGTGAGTTCCAGGACAGCCAGAGCTATACAGAGAAACCCTGTCTCAGGAAAAAAAAAAAAGAAAGAAGGAAAGAAGGAAAGAAAGGAAGGAAGGAAGGAAGGAAGGAAGGAAGGAAGGAAGGAAGGAAGAAAGAAAGAAAGAAAGAAAGAAAGAAAGAAAGAAAGAAAGAAAGAAAGAAAGGGGAGACTACCTGAAATTCCAGCACAAGGCAGATAGAGACAAAGGATTCCTAGGGCAAAGCTCCAGGTCCAAGCGATAGACCCTGCCTCAGCATAAAAGATGAAGAATGCCTGAGGAAGACACCTGATGCTGATTTCTGGCTTCCATGTCTATACACACATACACACACATGCCATGCATGCACGCACATACATGTGAATATATGCATACATGTGTGTATATGCATACACACATGTACACATACACACACAAGTATATGCATATGTGTGTATATGCATGCACACACATACACACACACATGAGTATATGCATATGTGTGTATATGCATACACACACATGCACACATACACCACAGAAAGGGACCCAGTGAAGTCCCGACTCTTCCTATGATACTTATTCTAGTTTTGGGAGGGGCGATCAATATTCAATCTCCCACCAAACTTGTGTCACTTTGTGATGCTTAATAAAGTGCACGCTCCCCACAGAGAATGGGGAGTGGGCCATCAGGCACCGACCGGCTAAAATGCTCCTGGACTCTGTGGCTCCTGCAGAGGAGGCGGGCCACCAGAAGGTGGTGTTCTACCTGCTCATCCAGCGCAAGCCCCTCTTCTACGTCATCAACATCATCGCCCCCTGTGTGCTCATCTCCTCGGTCGCCATCCTCATCTACTTCCTTCCTGCTAAGGGTACCTGGGCCCGTGGGAGGGCAGCAGCAGAGGCTCCCGGAGAGGCCAGGGCAGGCCCTGCTCATGGCACGGGACACCACAATCCTAGGACAAGGGCAGTGGCTCTCTGTAGGATAAGGGGGTCCCTCGGGGTGGGGGAGGGGTGGCATGCGGGTAGAGGTGGGGTGGGTAGGGAACATGTTCTGAGGGTGTCTTGGTCATGCGCAGCGGGCGGCCAGAAATGCACAGTGGCCACCAACGTGCTCCTGGCCCAGACCGTCTTCCTTTTCCTTGTGGCTAAGAAGGTGCCTGAGACCTCCCAGGCAGTGCCGCTCATCAGCAAGTAAGGCTAGTCTTCACATCTGCTTCTCACCCCTCACCATCTTGGGCAAGCAAGAGGGCTGGCTATATCCCCAACACACCCCTTCCCTTCTGAGAATGGCCTTCCTTCCACCCAGGAACCCAAGGGAAGGAGGGTGGGTGGCACCTGGATCTGAAGTCCCTAAGGGACATTCAGTCTCCTGCTTGCCTGACCCTGGACAGGTACCTAACCTTCCTCATGGTGGTGACAATCCTCATCGTTGTGAACTCTGTGGTCGTGCTCAATGTGTCTTTGCGGTCTCCACACACACACTCCATGGCCCGGGGGGTCCGAAAGGCAAGATACTCCCTTGCCCACTAGAGCATCCGTCTGTCCTTCCCAATCACCTGTGACTCCCTCCACATCCCTGTCCCTATTCTCAAATTCAGCCACAAATCTATGCCAAACGTATCTTCAGGTCTAAAGTAGGCAGATGATAACATCAGTGCCCGGAGACATTAATATTACACAGCTAACTTATTTACTGTGCATAAAACACTTAAGTGGGTACTGGCGTATCATCCCCACTTAACAGATAGGAAAACAGAGACCCAGAGAGGCTCAGCAGCTTACCCAGTATTACTCTGTTCTCAAAAAGCAGGAAAGGGAGGATTCTGTCCTAGCCTGTCTGTGTGCTCTGCAGCCCACTGCAGCCGTCAGCAGAGAATCATGTTACAAATGTAGATTCCCTAGGTACGTCCTGGGTAGTCTAGACTATCCTAGCATGTGGTAGAGGGTAAGAGTCTGTTTGTCTGAAATAAGTGCTCTGATGATTCTGAAGGTCTTGAAAGCTTAGAGCCCAAGTTCTGTGTCTGGGAGAAGGTAGTCAACATACCAGGACCTAGTTGCTTCCCCTAAAGCACTGCCTTCATCCCCATTCCCAAGCTTGGCCTGGTTGCCCATCATAACAACCCCTCTACAGGTGTTTCTGAGGCTCCTGCCCCAGCTGTTAAGAATGCATGTGCGCCCACTGGCTCCAGCTACTGTCCAGGATGCCCGGTTCCGACTCCAGAATGGCTCTTCCTCAGGGTGGTCCATCATGGCTCGAGAGGAAGGGGACCTCTGTCTGCCTCGAAGCGAACTCCTCTTTAGGCAAAGGCAGCGCAATGGATTAGTGCAGGCAGTATTGGAGAAGCTAGGTGAGGCCAAAGGGGTCCATCCTGACCAGTGAATGCAGCTCGAAGAGCTGGGTACAGCAGCTAAGTGCCAGGAGACAGTTCAAGTTGGAGAGAGGGCCCAGGTCTCTGGGGAAAAGTCACATTCCAGTCTGCTCTCTTCCACTGACTTTATTTCCCCATCAGAGAATGGCCCAGAAGTGAGGCAGAGCCAGGAGTTCTGTGGCAGCCTGAAGCAAGCCTCCCCGGCCATCCAGGCGTGTGTGGATGCCTGTAACCTCATGGCTCGTGCCCGACACCAGCAGAGTCACTTTGACAGTGTGAGTGGGACAGGGTGGGCAACTACCCAAGTGTAATGTGGGGACAAGGTAGGTTCAGTGACAGACAGAGCAGAGGTGGGAAGTGGGAGGAGGAAGGACCAACAGGTCAGAGACCATAAAAGAAGACAGGTTGGTACCCAGACAGAGGTGAGAAGGCTGAATAGAGAATGGAAGCCAGCTGGGGACCTAACAGTGAAGGAGGGAGCCAGGCTGGCTGCCCCTGCACACACCCCTGCAGCACAATGTGTTGTTGCCCTCAGGGTAACGAGGAGTGGTTGATGGTGGGCCGAGTGCTGGACCGAGTCTGCTTCCTAGCCATGCTCTCCCTCTTCATCTGCGGCACTGCTGGCATCTTCCTCATGGCCCACTACAACCAAGTGCCTGACCTGCCGTTCCCCGGAGACCCCCGCCCCTACCTGCCTTTGCCAGACTGAGCCAACCAATCCCTCCTGGGCCCTGGAGTCAGCTATGAGGGCCATGCTATTTGTGGAGCTGTATCCCTTATTGATGCCGAGTGTGCTCCTGGGGAAGTACCCAAGGCTTCCTGGGAGAAGATAAATAAAGAGACAGAGAGGGATTTCTGCAGTGGTTGGTGATGGGCGTGGTCACATGACTTTGAGCAGTTCTGATAAGTCACTTTGAAGCCCTAAGGGCTCTGCCTTTCCTGATGTCATTGGCTGGGCAAGGTTTTACTCTTTGAGGCCTGAGAAAATTTCCTCCTGCCATTTTGTAAGATTTATATTTATTATTTTTAACTACATGTATGTATGTGTGTATGTATGTACGGGCATATGTGTGTATGTATATATTGGGAGTGGGTTATGTGCACATGAGTGAGCATGCCTGTTGGAAGCTGGCAGAGGATGTCAGAACTCTAGAGTTGGAGTTATAGGTGGTCATGAGCAGCCAGACAGCGGCTTGCTCATGTCCTCTATAAAAGCAGCAAGTGTTCTTAGCCACTGAACTATTTTCCCAGCTCCAACATCTTCCATATGTGAACTTTCTCTAGAAGGTTCATAAGAGATGTGGGGAACTCTCTTAACAGAAGAGAACATGAACTGGATGGGATGGAGCACGCCTTTAATCCTACCACTAGGGAGGCAGAGACAAATTGATCTCTTTGAGGTCAGCGTACATGGTGAGATCCTGTCTTAAAAAATGATGGGGGTGGGGTTGGAGATAGTTCAGTGGTTAGGAACACTGGCTACTTTCCCAGGGGATCTGGGTTGGTTTCCAGCACCCATGTGGCATCTGTTACTACAGTTGCAGGCGATCCAATACCCTCCTCTGGCTTTGCAAAACGCCCATGCATATAGCACAGACATATGCACAGACAGAACACCCATATACACAAGATAGAAAAAAAGCTTTTTTTTTTTTTTAAGGAGCTAGAGGTGTGGGATCTAAGTATAGAGTCTTGGCTTTTATGAGGTCTAGAATTTAAAAAAGTGTAACCCATTTTAACTAGCAAGGTTCTTCTAGATGCCACAGCACAAATGTGTCCCATTCGTCTAATGGACGTACTTCCTCCCACCCCACTGATCACAAAGGATTTCTTGAGTTTTACTATTTCCCCACCCCATTGTTAGAAATTCTTCACAGTATGGATAGACAAGAGGCACTGTTCAAAATAAAATAAAATAAAATACAAACAAACAAAGCCAGGGGGAGGTGGCGCACGCCTTTAATCCCAGCACTTGGGAGGCAGAGGCAGGTGGATTTCTGAGTTCGAGGCCAGCCTGGTCTACAGAGTGAGTTCCAGGACAGCCAGGGCTATACAGAGAAAGCCTGTCTCAAAAAAAAAAAAAAAAAAAAAAAAAAAAAAAAAAAAAAAAAAAAAAAAAAAAAAAAAAAAAAAAAAAAAAAAAAAAAAAAAAAAAAAAAAAAAAAGGCACTGTTCACCTGACCCACATTTCACATGAGCAAGCTGGGGACCAAAGTAAGAGGAACTCTCTAGAACACTCCTTTATAGGGTTTAAATTTCCATCTCTGATCCAATCTCAAGACATTGTAAGAAAGACTCCTAGCCCTGCAAATTCCTTTCTTCCTCTCTTCTCAAAAGTCAGAGTACTTACAGGGCTAGGCCCAAAGCCACTGGGCTGGGTGTGACAGGAGAGCTCCCTCAGCCTCCCTTACATGTCAGGCAATAGACCCCTGAGGAGAAAAAATGTGGCCTTGCTGAGTGACCAGGGGACAACTTCGGGCCAGTCCTGGGACACTTTCCTCACCAGAAATACAGGCACGAACATCAATTTCTACACCCCCGCCCCGTGACTAAAAATAAACACCTAACGATGAAACATGTTCAGCAGATGGGTCAGGAAAATGCGCGCCTCGTGGCTCTGGAGTTACATCACCACCTAGGGAATTTATTTATTCCTGTGTATGTGATGTGTTTTGGACAGTCCTTAGGAGTGTGGAGACAATGACTTCAGTTGAGGAGACAATGATGAATGAGACTATCTCGGTCCTCAGTAAGTTTTTCTCACCCTGGTTCGGCTCCCCCCCCCCCACCTCACCCAATATATAGGGAAGGTCTTATGTGTCCCAGGTTGTCCTCGAACTCACTATGTTGGTCAGGCAGGTCTGGATCTTCCTGCCTCCATTTCCCAAGAGCCAGAATTACAAATTTGTTGGGAGTACTCTCTCGTCCTCTCCAAACACCAAGAGCAAAGGATCAACTGCCAGAGAATAGCATTTACTAAAGGTTACTGTGCCTGACACCTCCCTCCTGGAATCCACGGGGAGGTTAAAGCAGATGGCCGGCTGCCTGCCTAGACAATGCTCAGTGCAAGTGGCCAGACCAAGACAGCCCGGGTCGGGACTAGCGCGGTCGTCCCGGGCCACCCGTCAGGGAAAGAGGCCCCGCCCAAGGCCTGAGAACTGACGTTCCGCTGAGCGCCTTGCCAGCCAACCGGAAGTAGCCGGGCCCTTAGCGATGGGACCCGGTAGAGCGGAAGTCACTCTGTGAGGCAGTGGCGACAGCGGCGGCGAGAGGATGAACAACAAGTTCGACGCGTGAGTGGCGCGTGGCCGACCCCGGGGCCCCTTCCCCCAACCGTCCCCCGGGACCGCTCCCGCCGGGGCCGGGCGCGCCCTCAGCCGAGCCGCTCGCTCCCGGGCCGCCGCGGCCCGAGCCTTCCTGCGCCCGCGGGCCCGACGGGGCCGGGAGAGCGCGGCCGAGGTCGCCGGGACCCCTGAGCCGCTGGACCCCGGCGCGGCGCGGGCCGGGGGAGGGGAGGCCGCGCCGCCCGGAAGGAGATTTTCGGACGCCCCGCCCTGGTGGGTGCGGGCTGCCGGCGGCGTGGAGGGGCGGGACCTCAGCGCTTCGGGTGTTTCCGCAGCGTTGCTGCCTTCTCTCTGAACGCGGCTTCCCTCCCGCACTCGCTCGGCGTCCTGGGAAGGTCACCTCTCCCTTCCGAGCCTCGATTTTGTCTTCTGCAAGCGGGGACGGTAACAGAGCCCGTGTCGTAGAGTTGGGCAGCTGCGATGAGGTAATGGGGCAGCCGCGCTGAGTACTGTGGCCTCTCGAGTACGGAATGCTTTTCATCTGAGATTCTTCCTGCTTCCTCCCCCCCTCCATCCCCACCCTCCACCACCCACCCCGTTCCTGTCTTTCAACTCTTAGTGGCTGCCCACCCCTGCATTCATCTCCAATTCCAGCAGCGAACAGTTGGGAAGTACAGAGAAGAAATATGTGTTGGGGTGGGGGGAGAACATTCCCCTCTTAACGATTAAATCTTTTATTTATTTTCGTTTTCATCTAGCCCCACTTAAGTTAGTGTTTCACAAGAATTGTATCCTTGGGTAGATTACAGTGCTCCCTCCTGTCTATGGTTTGTAGTGATCTAATCTGGCTTATCATTCAAAGACCTACATTTTTAGTTTTAAGCTCACCAGCTGTTTGACAGTACAAAAGTCTCCTGGTCTGAGCCATTGCACTCACCTCTCTAGTGGTTAGGATCGGAAGGACCAGATCACGCTCCGCAGTACTTAGAGGTACTGTGTAAAATGCTGAGCGTGAGCTGTGATGGGAGAGTGGACCCACTAATAGGTGGTGGAGCTGCAGGTTTTCAATACAGTGAGTTCAGAGGTGCAGACTCAGGAAGTAGTGGGATGGGCATTCCAGCCGTCCAGCCAGCCCTTCCTTAGGTTTTCATGGTGGCTGAGTGAGCTCTGCTTCTTGAGAAAAGACCTGATGTCACCTTGCTGCTTAGCTGAGCCCGGCAAGATAGTGAACCATTGGTCTTCTGTCATAAGCCCTGCAATACCTAGCTCCATACCTGCAGTCCTTCCACCCTTCCTCTCCTATAGGAACAAATCAAACTGCATCCTAAGAAGATAGGTTTTAGGTTGCCTGTCTTGAATAAGGATGGTTATGTCGGCCACTGACTTCCTTCCTCACTGTTTTGTTGCTGTAAAGAGATGCTATGACCAGGCAACTCTTTATTCTTTTTTTTTTTTTTTTTTTTGGTTTTCTGAGACAGGGTTTTTCTGTGTAGCCCTGCCTGGTAGCCCTGCCTGTCCTGGAACTCACTCTGTAGACCAGGCTGGCTTCGAACTCAGAAATCCGCCTGCCTCTGCTCACCAACTAGCTGGGATTAAAGGTGTGTGCCACCAACGCCCGGCCAGGCAACTCTTATGACAAGTTTTTTCTTTTTTTTTTTAACAAGTCCACACACCTCCTAATCTTGGTAATCCTTTCCAGCAATTCTGCTTCCTGGTGACTAAGCATTCAACTAGATGAGCCTATGGTGGTCATTCTTAGTCTAACCACTGCAGCCACCCAGAGGCTTCCCTGTGGATTTTTTTTCCCTAACTTTTTAGGTTAGCATAGAAAGTAGCAAGTTCTGTTAGGACACCTTCATACTCAGGCGTTCTTCCACGGGATTTGCTGTGATCCCTCTCTAGCTCGCTTCTTTTCTTCTAGCCGTCCTCCATGCCTGCTTCCCTATTGCATGTAGTATATTCCTCTCTATTTCCCACTAACTTCTTCCTAATAACTCTGCAAAAGAGATCTTGGCATGTTTTCTGATAGTTAAGGAAAATGAGGCTTTTCAAGGTTAAGTAACTAGTGCAAGATAGCTAAAGGGCCAGTTTAGGCTCACCCTTCTACTTTGTTCGTGTCTTTATCAACATTTTGCTGGGTGGTTTTTTGTTTTTTGTTTTTGCTTTTTTTAAGATTTATTTATTATATGTAAGCACATTGTAGCTGTCTTCAGACACTCCAGAAGAGGGCATCAGATTTCATTACGGATGGTTGTGAGCCACCATGTGGTTGCTGGGTTGTGAGCCACCATGTGGTTGCTGGGATCCTGCCCTTGGTCTGGTCGGAACGGAAAGTTAGATCCTTTGTTGCAGAGGGAAAGCCCAGGCTGCCGTGTGGCTTTGATGGTTCCGTTCCTGTGAAAGTGTTCATTTGCTGAGACTGTTTGAGACTGTTGCGTGTTGAAGTAGGAGTAGAATTTGCGACCCTTTGAGCAAAGCTGGGTGATGAGCTGAAAGAACGCAGGCGTGCATGTTGCTTTCCCTGTAAATAGCCTTAGCTATCATTTCCTAAGTGGAAAACACTGTGGGGTAGGAATGCTGCAACCTGGGTATAAATATTATGCCTTTATTTTTGGCTAGAGAAGAGTTATTTTTAGCCTAGATCTAACCATTTTCATACTCTTACCTGAAAGATTCACAGAAGTGTCAAGTGCTATGCATTGAAACTTGTTTTTTAAATGTTACCTGGCACTGTGTATATTAATGTAAAACAATGTTAATTTACCCAGATTTTCAGTTTGTACTGCCTGGTATGTCTGTGTAAGAAGCCAATTTTTGTGTATTTGTTACAGTTTCAAGTTATTTATATTTGATGTTTTGTAAACTCAAACAACAAATATACTGTACTTATGGACCAAATAAATGATGTCTGCATACTTGTCAATCACGAACAAAGTAGAAGGGTGAGCCTAAACTGGCCCTTTAGCTATCTTGCACTAGTTACTTAACCTTGAAAAGCCTCATTTTCCTTAACTATCAGAAAACATGCCAAGATCTTCGGATCTTCGGAAGAGCAGTTGGCGCTCTTAACCACTGAGCCATCTCACCAACCCCTTGCTGGGTGGTTTTAATTATTTATAACTATGAGCTGTTGTAAGCAGTAGGGTCTTTTAATGCCTACCTCCTCCTCTTCCTCCTCCTCCTCCTTTTTTTTTTTAATTATTTATTTTGTATGTGAGACACTGTCACTGCCCTCAGACATACCAGAAGAGGCCATCAGATCTCATTACAGATGGTTTTGAGCTACCATGTGATTACTGGGAATTGAACTTAGGACTTGGAAGACCAGTCAGTACTCTTAACTGTTGAGCCATCTCTCCAGCCCCTCCTGTCTTCTAACTTTGCAATAAAGGACAAAAATTAAAGCTTACTTTTATTTGAAATTAGCAATTAAAATGGTACCCTTGTCCCTGGTTTTGGTTTTGTCATTTCAGATTTTCTTGTGAAAATCCTGCAGTTTGTAGAATGGTGCTCCATATTTGGAGTCTGCAATCTTTATAACATCTCCCCAGAATTTTCCAGAATCATTCTCAAAGTGTAGTCTCCAGTGAGTGCAGTAGTACGATCTGATGGACACAGATTAAAGAGGCCCTCTAACCTCCTTTAATATGTGGGCTCTGCCTCTAAGTGTGACCAAAGCTACTAATAGCTTTAAAGGGTGGTCATTAGACTCACCAAGTGGTAAGGTCTCATTGCCTTTCATGTTATTAACATGTGAAACTCTAAGATGCCCTCTTAAGAAGTACAGCCCCAGCTGTGATAAACTTGGTTTTCAGGACCTGGGTTTTGGAAGGCCAGGCTTTATTTAGTCCCTGTTTTATATGGTTCTCTTTCTGTCATTAGCTTTTGGCCTATTTTTAAATGTTTCTAAACTACCTAATTTGATATTTGGAGATCCATCCATTAAACATGTTTGTTTTATGTTTGTGCCTAATGCTAACAGTGGAAAATTAAAGTTCCTCCCTGCACAGAATTTGCTTAGTTCGGACAGTGTTGGGAATTACCTGGACAGGAGCTTAGAAAGCTAACCCAAGTATCACTTAGTCTGAACATGAACTGGATAGGGTAGCCTGCAGAGTGCTGCTGCGTCCGTGTGGACTGTACCTTTAAGCTGGGAAGAACAGCTTCTGAAAAGCAGGTCTGCCTTTGCCTTAGGTCTGTGTGCAGAGAGCAGACTAAAGCAGCCCAGGTATGGGGGCACACACTCTTAAAATCCCAGGTGGATGGAGCTCTGAGTTTAGTGTTTGCCTGGTATACATAGTGAGTTCCAGGACAGCCATGGCTACATAGAGAGACCTCTTTTCATAAGATATGAGGGAAACAGAGAGAGAGAGAGAAATGTTTATTGGTAGAGTCCTTACCTTCTGTGAAGGAGGTGCTAGATTTTATTACAGCACAGCCAAAACTAAAATAAAGGTCAGGGCGTAAAAAGACAAAATGAAGTCCATTGAGGTTCCTGTTTGCTGGCGTAGGAGTCTGAGATGGCTTTAGAATAATAGCATTGTTCTTCTCTGCCTTAACTGTTTTTGTTTCCTAGTAGTGACCAAAAGAAAACCACTAGAAAAGAAAGGAATATAGCACTTTTCTTGGGCTGACAAAAATGAGAAGTCCTAGGTGACTGTCCTTCAACCAAACTCTAGTAAAGTGACCTCAGAGGCCAAAGTAGGAATTAGGAGCTGAAGAGAAAACAAAAGGGCTTGTGTCCCTACAGGATGTACTCTCTACAGAAGAGTTGTTTGGGACTGACACAGTAGAAAAATCCATGAGATATTCTTGATCAGATGAATGAACACAGCAGGGGTGGAAGGGGTTCTTTGGGAACAGGCAGGAAATGTTTGTAGACGTGCAAACAGAATGGCCCTTTGCACCAAGTTGAGGCTTTGTATACCTTATCTCTCCTCAGTTCTTTGAGGACAGGTACTCTGGTACCCGGTGAGCTGCTTGGTAAATGTTGGTAATTTTTAATCCATGGGTCTTGTGTCCAAGGCAGGCTCAATTTGAAAAGGAAACAAAGCAAAACAAGTGTAACCAAGGGAAAGGAGGTTTACTAAGCACTGGTGATAGCTCTGAGCAGCAGACAGATGGCAGTGTCTGGCCATGCTTGCTCATCAGTTCCAACACCTTTCTCTTCTTTTGCTCCTAGTCTTGATTCTTTCATGGACTCTAAAGCTGGCCTAGCTTCTGAATCCTTGGTCTTTGCTCTCTTGGACGAAATCAATGTAGAGAGAGAATTCTGTATTTTGAAAAAAGGTTCTAAGGCCTAGGTTACTAGGCAGACTGGACTACCCTTTGCTTCTATGCCTTACCTAGTTGGGATAGGGAGATCTGTATCACAGGGAATGGCCACATGAGTATTTCCTGCAGTATGACTGCCTGTTAGGCAGAGCAGGTACCCCAACACATGACTAACTTATTCATCCTATTATTTATAGGTGTATTTTATACATTAGGTATTAAAGATTAGCAGATAGAAAACAAGCAACAAACACCACCACCACCATTTTCTAAAATACAAACTGTTCTACACCATATTTCTGTGTCTGTGTAGGATAATGTCTGAATTACAACTGAGGTGTTGCTGGGACCCATCTTGAAAATGCCTGATTCCATTTTTCTGTACATACCGTCATAGAACCAAAACGATGGAGAAAACCTGTGGGTGAATGGGCTAATTCTACAGTGAATGCCATTCTGTCCCTTTTTTAAAAAAAGTATAAAGTGTAGAGGTCAGAGGACGACTAGGCAGGAGTAGGTTCTCATTCCAGTGTGTAGGTTCCCGTGATTGAACTCAGCCTGCAAGCTTGGCCACACTGAGCAACCTGAGCAGATTGAGTAAATGCACTTCTATCTTTGTGCACTAACCTGCTTGTTTTTGTCTGCATCTGGTGGGTCATAGGTGGTTTCACGTTTGACTCTACTTATGAGAAGACACATCCACACCTCCTTTTGTTTTCTTTTAACCGTTATTCTGTGCCATCTTGTTTTGGGTGCCAGTGATACTGAGATGAGGTATGATACTGCTCTAAAGAAACCCTATGTCTTGAAGAAGAAACAGGCAGGGAGGATTTGCACCTTGAGCTAGAAGCGAGGTATTTGCCAGTGGGAAGAGTTGTTGGAGAGGAGAGGAGTATGGCTCTGAACAAGACTCAATTTCTAAAGTCTTGTGAAAAGCACTTTGTGTTGTGTGCTATTCTAGAGGATAGCTAATTAGGAAGTTGGCAGTGAGCCGGGCGGTGGTGGCGCATGCCTTTAATCCCAGCACTTTGGAGGCAGAGGCAGGCGGATTTCTGAGTTCGAGGCCAGCCTGGTCTTCGGAGTGAGTTCTAGGACAGCCAGGGCTATACAGAGAAACCCTGTCTCAAAAAAAAAAAAAAGGAAGTTGGCAGTGGAGCATCTTTTTTTTTTTTTAAAGATTTATTTTATTTATTATATGTAAGTACACTGTAGCTGTCTTCAGACACTCCAGAAGAGGGCGCCAGATCTCGTTACAGATGGTTGTGAGCCACCATGTGGATGCTGGGATTTAAACTTATCACCTTTGGAAGAGCAGTCGGGTGCTCTTACCCCCTGAGCCATCTCACCAGCCCCACAGTGGAGCATCTTAAGGATGCAGGTTCAATAACAGATTCACATCTAGAAAGTGTAGAGGATGGATAGAGAAGAGAGACTGGCATCAGACCTGTTTAGACTGATGATGACCTATATGACTGGAGAAGGATAATGGCCTAAGGTGTGGAGTGAGGACAGCTAGGAGAGAGGTGGGAAGGAGCAGTATATACAGATGGATAAGTTTAACTTTCAGATGTCAGGGGAATTATTTGTCCAGAAATTCTCATTACCAGTTTGTTTTTGACAACAAAAAACAGCTCTTTAACTGCCTTGTTATGCTGTCAGGAAACAGAGAGCTGTTTGCTGGAGTTCATGGGGTAGCAGCTAGTTTAATAGTTTTTATTTAATATTCCTGGTTTGCTTTTCCTTTTGCCTTTCTCTCAGATATATCTCACAGGCCTGGGATTCAGGTGACTTGGGCTACTTAGATGGGGGTTCTATGACCTTGTGGTTTTGTTAGGTAACTCAAATAGTTTAGTCATGGAATGACATTATTTTGCTTTCCTATGTAGCTTAAAAGATGATGACAGTGGAGACCATGACCAGAATGAAGAAAACAGCACACAGAAAGATGGTGAGAAGGAAAAAACAGACCGAGACAAGAGCCAGAGCGGTGGCAAGAGGAAGGTATGTTTGGGGTGATGATACAGGTGTAGTGAGCCTTGGTTATCTCATGGAGTCTCTCTATAGCAGATTCCCTCTTTTGGAATCTCTGTTCTTAAAACAAGGTTGAAGGGCCTGGAGAGACTTCTCACCCCTGTGCTCTTGTGCACACTCTCAAACTCATACACATGGAAGAGATACAAGAAGATCAGGGACTAGGATGCCACTCCAAGATCGATATAGTATAAGGCCTTGAGTTCAATCCATAGCACTGAAGAAAGAGAGGAAAGGTATGGAGAGGGAGGAGGACATGGGTCACTGGGTGTGATCAAAGCCTAGTAGAGATGTGTGGAAATGTCACAGTGAAATCCTTAGTATGCCGGTCTTTAACAGTGGATGTTGGGGAGGTGGTACTGGAGTGGGCATATGTTGAGATAATGAATGCCCATTGTGTTATGAGAAAGGCAGAAAGTTGTGTTACAGCAACTTAGGATCAGCTAACCAGCAAAGAGTATACTGTGTGAGCAGACTTCAGAAAATTGCAAATAATTGGAATTATGGTATTATTTTCAGTTGTGGAGGTGATAAAGAAATACACTTTAAAAAAACAAAAACACAAAAACCCACTGTCTGTTTGTATAGCCCTGACTAGCCAGGAACTCAGTCTGATAGTGAAGATGATCTCAGACTGACAGTTGCCTGCCTCAGCCTCCCAGTGCTGGAATTAAAGATTGTGCCACCACATCTAGTAGGAGTGGCACTGTAAAATGTTTATTAGGAATCAGAGAAATGGCTCATCATGCACAGGCCTGATGATTAAGTTCAGTCCTCAGATCCCACAGTGAGAAGGGGAAAAGCCAACTCTCTGAATGTTCTCCTTTGAGCTATACACACACACACCATAGCATACATGCTCTCACATTCTGTCTGTCATATACATGCATGATAGTAATAAGCATAATTTTAAAAAACAAGGTGCTGAAGAGGTGACTTAGTTGTTAAGAGCGCTTGCTACTCTTCTAGAGGACCAGAGTTTGATCCTCCGCACCTATGCCAGATAGCTCACAAACCCTCCTCTGGCCTCTGCAACACCCACGTACACGCATATGTCCTTGTATACATACACAAATAAAGTATATAAATGTGGATATAATATAATACAATAAAATGGCCTTTCAGCATTGTGACCAATGAACTAAAAGTTTGCTGTGAGCTAATGTACCTTCTTTACTTCCCAGGCTGTTGTCCCTGGACCAGCAGAACATCCCCTGCAGTACAACTACACCTTTTGGTACTCTAGGAGAACCCCTGGCCGTCCCACCAGCTCACAGAGCTATGAGCAGAACATCAAGCAGATTGGCACCTTTGCCTCTGTGAGTACTTAGTTGTTTGCTGAAAACATCCCTTGGTATGTTGCTTCTACCCGCATTTCTGTCGCTGTGTATCTATCTCCTTTCCTAGTAACCTCTTAAACACTCTCGTTTCCTTACTTGGCTGAGCTGTGTTCCCAAAGTCATGTTTGTTCAATCCTTAGGTCAGTTGTCAGGTAATTTATGTGTGGGAATGGTAGCTCTGATCAGAAAGGCATATGCAAAAATTAAAAGGGGGTTGATTTGAGGATTTTTATTCTTATTGTAGTAGATATTTATTGAATCTTTATATACAGAGTGTCATAAGAGAGACAGTTTCATTGTTTATATTATTTATCTTCATGAAATTGGATTCTGATAAAATTGTCTTTGCGGATGCCATCAATACAGAGTTGTTCAGGCTCCTCACCCCAGCCCACCCTTATCCTCCCTCCTGTCTCTTTACTACATTTATAAATGTGGAGGCCCTGACTGCATTTAACATCAGTATTGTCTTGTTGACCAAAGGTTTTCCTGTACCCCTGTATGGGATAGACATGTTTAGTCTCTCTGCAGAATTGGTTTTCTGACAGTTTTTGCTGTGTAATACGAGGCTGGTCTGGATCTTGCCACAGTTCTGTCTTAAGTGCTGGGATTACAGATGTGAGCTAACACACAAGCCATCACAGTTTGGATTGTCTGCTATGTGAGAATGTTAGACTAATTTCCAAGTACAGTTGCATTGCAGCCTTTATGTTAGGAACAACTGGTTAAACATTAGGATCAGAGAAGGAGCTGGGAAAGGCGTTTCAGGGTTCTGTTAGTTACATTATTTTTCCCCTTATAACGTTAAGAGGTTTGCCATCAGCACCGTCAGTATTCAAAGTAGAGCCTGAAGTCTGCAGTTATAATTCATGGCATTAGGAAATGGCCTGTGGTGGAAGCAATTGGATCTCTGAATTCATGGCTTACAGGTATACAACTAGAGCTACTCAAGAAACCCTGTCTTGTTGAAAAACCTTAAAGGAAAAAAATAGAAAGTAGGAAGGGAGGGCCTGTGATACTAAATCCCTTCCAGAAAATGTTGATAACATGAAACTCTTTTCAAATCCAAAGCAGTACTTCCAGCGTTGTTTTGTTTTTTAAAGTTTCTTTTCTTCTTTTCCCTCCCCTTCCTTACCTTTTTAGAAACCGTCTCTTTATGCTGGCCTAGAAGTCACTATGTAAACTAGGCTGGCCTTGAACTCACCAAGGTCTTCCTGCATCTGCCACTACCATCTGGCCTAAAGGTTTATTTTTCACTTTTGTTTATGTGTTTGGGTATATATGCGTACATGCTTGTGGGTATCTCAGAGACCAGAGGAGGGTTTTGGGTTTCCTAGAGCTGGAGTTAAGGTGGTTATGAGCCTTCTGTGGGTGCTGGGAATCAAACTCCAGTCGTCTGGAAGCATAGCAAATGCTCCTGACCATTGAGTCATCTCCTCAGCCCCCTCAGATGTCTTTTCAAAACTTGCACTGTAGGCCACAAGTACTGTTTCCTGACATAGAGTAGAGGCCCAGAAAGGACCTCTAAAGCCATTGCAGCTCATCTTCTCATCTTGCATTCAAGAAAGGATTCACTCAGCACAGAGCCAAGGAATAGCCCAGATTGTAATAGTGTTTGTTTTGCAACAGGGGTTTGCTAGATCTCAGCCTGGCTCGGAACTTGTGATTCTTTTGCCTCAGCTTCCTGGAGCTATAGTCCACATTCCTGGCACTAGAATGCTGCTCTTGCAGAGGACCTGAGTTCAATTCCCAGGTAGCTCATGACTTCCTGCAGTGTCAGCTCCCAGGAATCTGATATCTTCTAGCCTTGTGGGCATGTGCACATAGACACAGATAGATACACATAATTAAAAATAAGATAAATCTTTAAAATAATAAAACATCTTCAAAGTTTAATGGTTGTTTGTTTTTATTTGTGTACATGTGTGCGTGCGCCCTCCCACCACCACCACAGCCCAGAAGCCAAAAGAGGATATTAGATCCCCAGATGTTGTAGTTACAGGCAGTTGTGAGCCACCCAGTCTGAGTGCTGGGAACCAAACTCAGGTCCTCTGGGAAGAGCAGCAAGTCCTTTCAACCCCTAAGCCATCTGGATTTCCAGCCTCTGGGCTTTTCGTTGTTTGGTTGTTGTTTTTGTTTGTTTTCGATGCCAGGACTTACTATGTAACTCCATCTGGGTGATCCATGTCCCCTAGCTCCTGAATACTGGGATTATAAGTATATAAACACATTTGATAGAAAACTATAAATCTAGTTTTCTTACGTTCAAGATAAATAAAGAAGAGACATAATCTTTCCAGCTGAGAGGAGGGGTAGAAACTCTAGCCCTAGTTCAGCCTGGGCTGTAGTGTGAGGCCCTATCTAAACAAAATAAGAAAATTAGATTTGGCTCTACAAGTATATGCAGGTGAGGCCTTGTGTTTCCAGACATCCCTCAGTATGAAAAGTTTTCAGTTGTGCGAAGAGCTGGTGCTGTTACTACATGAGAGGTGGTACTTGTCAGTGTGGCCTCCTTTGCCATCTCAAAGCTGCTGATGGAGGCCAGCAGTTTTCATAAGCTGTTTTTTTTAGTTTCTTTTTTTTTTTTTTTTTTTTGGTTTTTCAAGACAGGGTTTCTCTGTATAGCCCTGGCTGTCCTGGAACTCACTCTGTAGACCAGACTGGCCTCGAACTCAGAAATCCGCCTGCCTCTGCCTCCCAAGTGCTGGGATTAAAGGCGTGCGCCACCACGCCTAGCTAAGCTGTTTTTTTTAGATTTTAAATATTTTATCTGTATTAGTGTTTGGCTGAATGTATATCTGCATCACATGTGTACAGTGTGCATAGTCTGAAGAAGGTATTGGATCCCCTGGAACTGTCACTCACAGATGGTAGTGAACTGCCATGTGAGTACTAGGAAATTAATCTGGGTCCTCTAGAAGTTAAACCAGAGTACTTGGCCCTGAGTCAGCTCTCCAGCTCAGTTTATCCTTGTATTGAAAGTGTTGTGCGTTGTGTTTTATTTTGTCTTGTTTTGTTTTTCTTTGATTCAACTGTACTAGCTAGGCATGGTAGTGCATGCTTATAACCTTAGCACTTGGGAGGTAGAGGCAGGAGGTAGGTCAGTTCAAGACCAGCCTGAGCTACAAGAGACCTTGTCTTAAACTAAATAAAAACCCTATATGATAGTCTTCTTTCTACCCTGCTCCAAATGAAAATGTATCCCCCAAAGAAGGTACCTGCGGCAGGGTGTTTCCCATGTTTCTGTTCTCAGTAATACAGCTAGCTTTGTGTGTATTCAAAGAGGAGATAAAGTCCTTGTACTCTTGGCTCTTCTTTCTACAGGTGGAGCAGTTCTGGAAGTTTTACAGCCACATGGTACGTCCTGGGGACCTGACAGGCCACAGTGACTTTCATCTCTTCAAAGAAGGGATTAAACCTATGTGGGAGGTAAGGACTGGTGTCTCTAGCTGCTTTTGGGAGCAGACTCATTTTTCTTTATTTTCTATTTGCTTTTAATTTCAAATTCTGCCAGGGTTAAAAGACTTTTGAAGTTTTCTCTCAAAGCTGTAACACTATTTGGTAAATCTTGGAAGCCTGCATCTCTAGGAAAAGGCATTGATGCAATTGTACGTGTTTGTGGCTTATGGCTTTGAAGATGGTCCTCTCTTAGTTACTGTTGTATTGCTATAAGAGACACCATGACCAAGACAACTGTTAGGACAGATAGCATTTAATTGGGGCTTGCTTGTAGTTTCGGAGGTTTAGTCCATTGTCATCATGGTGGGTAACATAATGGCATGCAGGCAGACATGGTGCTGGGACTGCAGATGAGTGTCCGGATTCATAGGCAAAGGATGAGACCCTGGGCTTTTAAACTTCAGAATCCACCCCCCCACCCCACCCCCACCCCCCCAGTGACACACTTGCCCTAGCAAGAGCACACCTCTCAATCCCTCTAATTCTTTAAGATAAAGCTACTTCCTGGTGACTATGAATTCAAACCATCTTAGGTGCTATCGTTTAAATGGTGCTATTATTGCAGTAAAAGTTTTCTTTAAATGCCCTTGTTCCCTTAGTACAAGTCTGTGTGCATATGTATGTGCAATGCTTTTGCTTAGTAGATAGAAGATTAAAGTGGCAAGGAGAAAAAAACTTTAGAAGAACAGCAGACTGAAGGCAAGCTCTGTGATCTCTTTGAAGAGCTTTTACTTGACTGCATTCTGGAACAACACTTCTACTCCAGGGCCAGAGCATTTTTCTAAGGGAAAAAATAAATGTTCTAGAAAATGTGAAAAAATCTTCCCTTCCTCTTGGCCCTTCCTGTTCCTCCCATGCCCTTAGCATCCTTCTCCTGCTTTACGTATTACTTGTTTCCCTCAGGCCCAGCTTAAGTGTTCCCTCGGAGGTTTCTGCCCTATGCTCTCACCATCCTGTATGCACAGTTACAGCAGTACTCATTAGGCTGTAATTAATTTGTTGTGTATCTCTACTCCATTGTGCCTGTGTTATGATCTGAGCTTCTGTCTGTGTACTTGGTACTTAGTGACAGTCAGATTTTAGCAAAAAGTGATTATGGTCTATGTTTGAAATATACCATTTCACTGTGATTCCTGAAATAGTTCAGATAAAAGTGGATTCTTTTAAAAGATCTATTTAGTCCTTTTTAACAATTATTTAAATCAAGGATGCCTGCCTTTTTTTCTTGTTTTTTTTTTTGTTCCGTTTCTTCTCTCCTTAACATTGAAATGATGTCAAATTGGGGAGCCGGGCGTGGTGGCGCACGCCTTTAATCCCAGCACTCGGGAGGCAGAGGCAGGCGGATTTCTGAGTTCGAGGTCAGCCTGGTCTACAAAGTGAGTTCCAGGACAACCAGGGCTATACAGAGAAACCCTGTCTCGAAAAACCAAAAAAAAAAAAAAAAAAAAAAAAAAAAAAAAAAAAAAAAAAAAAAAAAAAAAAAAAAAAAAAAAAAAAAAAAAAAAAAAAAAAAAAAAAAAAAAAAAAAAAAAAAAAGAAGAAGAAAAGAAAAGAAAAGAAAAGAAAAGAAAAGAAAAGAAATAATGTCAAATTGGAAAGTGGCCAGACTTCACTAGTCTTCAGAAGTATTCTTTGGTATTCAAAGATGACATTGTGGACCACTAGTTTAACCTTGATGCTTTCTGTCTTTCTGTAGGATGATGCAAATAAAAATGGGGGCAAGTGGATCATTCGACTCCGGAAGGGCTTAGCTTCCCGCTGCTGGGAGAATCTCATCCTGGCGATGCTCGGGGAGCAATTCATGGTTGGGGAGGAGATCTGCGGGGCTGTGGTCTCTGTCCGCTTTCAGGTAAGTCAGCCTTGGCTGGGGCTCTTTCTTTTGTTGCCACTGTTCTCATTGCTACTTCTGGTTGGTTTGATAATTCACTCTGTTCCTCCCTTAGGAGGACATTATTTCTATATGGAATAAGACTGCCAGTGACCAAGCAACTACAGCCCGAATCCGGGATACTCTTCGGCGCGTGCTTAACCTACCTCCCAACACCATTATGGAATACAAAACTCACACCGACAGCATCAAGTACGTGTTGGGGGGGTTGGGGGGACAGGTCCCTGAGCTTAGCAAAGTAGCTCCATAGTTGGGCCCAGATGAATATCTTCTTATATGACACTGACTTGTGACATAGGGACATACCAGCCTCCTCCAGGGCTTTGGCCACTTGAAGTTCCTGTTAGTGAGGCTCCAAGGACCTACCAAGGTGCTATGGAACAAAGGGCCCTTCTGCAGAAACCCAGTTTTCCTACCTGGGCCGGCTTCTTTTCTATAGGCTGTCTTGTCTTTCTTATGCTAACCACTATTTTAAAATGAAAGACAAAGCTCTTTCAGAAGTTTCTCTTGGCTGTTTTAAAAGACAATTATTGAACAATAAAATCCTCTTCCCTGCCCACCCTGACCCCACCTTTGCATGTCTATTTAACCTGTTAGCTTTAGTCTGTTCTCTTTGTCTTGGGAGAGTGACTTCTTATCACCGAGTGGTGACTTTACTTTGTATGTGTAGATCTGGAGACTAGGTGAAGTACTGTGATTGTGAGAGAGGAGAAGGGAGTGTAGAGACACAGGAAAAAGCAGCTTTGTAACCCACTGAAGGCAATGAGTACTCTCCATATCCGAGAGTCACTGGTGAGGGCTTCTCCTTCCGGGACAGTGACAGATGAGCTCAGGTCATTATGAATAAGTTGTGGGAGTGGCTTCCAGATTGTCTCAAAGGTGGAAGGAAAACCAGCCACCTGGAGTCAGGTCTCTTTATGTTTATTGTCTACTGTGGCCCTGAGCCAGTATGTGCCTTTGGCAAGTCTCTACAACTCTGCCTCAGTGTCTCCAGCTATAAGATAGGAGTCCAGAAATAAATAGTAAGATTGTGGTTAGGTTGTTTTAATCTTCATAACTGAAGGTCCTCAGAGCAAGAACACTCTTACAGGACCAAGTATCATTATTGTCATCATTAGTACAATGTCATCATCATGCCATTCCTATTCAAGACTAATAGTCAGACCGTGGTTGTCATCAGCAGGCAGACTCTCTGAGACTTTCCCACGTGTTCACATATGATGTGGTGGAGTTCACTTATACCAGCTAGGTGCCAGTTTTTGACTAGGAGTACTGCCGTGGGCATTGGTCCTATGTCAGATGACTTTGACTCCCTGGAGCCACCAGTACTCATTTGCCATCTGTGGCCCTGGTTGCTTGTCTCAGTAGTCATGTGTCAGTACTGTTTTTCTTAGAGCAGGTCTGTCTTACACTCTGCTGCAGGACAGAGATAGTGTCTGCCCTCCTGCTAGGTTTAGTCTAAGCTCAAAAGGTCTACATCTTTCCCTAGGATTCTTGTTTGCTGGATTCCCATTTAACCTGATTAGGAAAGGGAAAGGATAGTTTCCATTCACTCCCCCACTGTTCTCCCTTTCTGATACCTGGAGACAGTTCATCTTGATTTGTAAAGTCCCATAAACAGATCCTTCCAGGACCTAGGAGCCTCTGGGACTCCTGCCCTGCAGCCGTAGTACCCACCTCAAGACCCAGATGCTACTTTCCCTTGCTCCCCACTCTCTTTCCTCTCCCAATGAGCTACCTTTTGCACTTCCACTAGAATGCCAGGCAGGCTGGGCCCCCAAAGGCTCCTTTTTCAAAACCTCTGGAAGCCGCGATTGAATGTGCCATGACCCTCTCCCTCTCTGGATGGCACCATCATTGAAGCTGGCATCATCGGAGTCTCTTGTTCTGTTGGCGTGCCACCTGGAAGACCCTTCTGTCCTGGACAAGAGGAACGGAAGAGCATGTTATCCTTTGAGAACAGGCTGACAGCAGCAACTACTACAACAGCTGAGATCACAAATAAATGGTGCTAAACCAGCTTGTCTCATGCTCTTGCTCTTTACGGTGCATCAGGATGTGGCCTCTGGATTGACTGTCACCATTTTCAAGGGATGGCACACAGACTTCTCCATGCAGGGCCATTCAGGGAACACAAGTTCATAGCCACAAGCCCATTGTGTAGTCATATGGTACTTTATTCCAGGACTGTTGTGGTCTGACATTAAATAATGAGGTGACGTCTAATTCGAGACCCAACTGCCTGGTGCTCAAGTGTACTAATTTCCATCCAGTTAGACTGATGGCTGGCCCAGAGTGGCAGCTGAGTTCAGATCTAGCTTGAAAGTCTCGTAGGGTTGGAAAGGGGTATCCTTGGCTTTTCTTTGCTAATTTCCATTTGCCTTTAGTTCATAGAAATCTCTTGCTTGGAACTAAAGCCCTGCTTCTGTCTGTCTGTGGCCATACATACATACTTTTTTGCTTTGTGCTAATGGGGTATTCTCTCTGGTGCCAAAGCTGCTTGGCAACCTCCTCTGTTTCCTTGCAGAATAGATTGTCTTCCTCTTTGGTAGTCTTGCTTGGTGAGAGCCCTTCGTTCTTTCTAGCCCAGGGTTACTGTGCCAGGCTCTAGGGTGAGAGGTGCCTTTATCTTGGGGTGGGGGTGTGCAGTCGTCTTTGAGGTAATCTGAATGTACATGTGCTAGCCTTGTGAGTACTATGGCTTTGGCTTATGTGTGTGGGCAGCTTGGCTTTTAGACCATTAACCTGCATGGAGAGTTTCAACAAGCTTTGTTAGCCATCCCCAAAACTAAAAATTAAAAAGCATTTTTTGTGAACTCTGGGTTGTCTGAATGGAAGGTAACTGTGAGGTTGACTTTTCCAGAGTGCTTCGTTCAATCTGACCGCAGCATACTCCTTAACTCTAGCTGGCTGACTTAGCCCTAGTTGTGTGCCCAGGAGTCCACAAAACACAGTGAGACCTTAGGCTAGGTATCCTGGGGGTACTTATGTCATTGCTGCTTTATCACATTTTTTAGAAAAGACATTTGCTGAAATGCAGAAACCTGCCAGGTTTTCTTGGCCTTCTGCCTTACCTTTCACTGGGAGGTAGGTACATAAGCATTGTAGTGCATCATCGAGCTCTATGCCACTTTCCAGAGCTAGATCCCAACTATGTGGGAGATGTCAGCGCTGCTCTTGCCTGGGTCTGCTCCTTGTGGTTTTTATTTGACCCAGTGATCAGCTTCTACTGAGACTTGAGGAAGAGCCAGCAGTAATGATGGCTTCCCAAGTACTCTGGAGATCAGGGCTGCTAATAAGCAAGGGCAGGGTTAGAGGAGTGGTTGAGCCTCACTCAAGCAGTCCTCCAGCTTGCTGTGTTTCAGCCCAGTTTCTAGTGTCCTTCACCTGTCTGTCTTTCCAGCCTTCCCTGGTCACCCTGCCTCTTGCCATTTCCTGCAGCACACCTGGATAAACCAGGAAGTAGCTGTTGCCCCACAAAGAGGCTGCTTTGCTTGGTCCTTGTGTTGCTACCTGTCCCTAAGAAAGATAAAGCTTATTCACTTGTTTGTATCAGGTCACAGTTCTAGAACTTGCCATGTAGTCCTCACTGGCCCCCACCTTCATCTCAGACTGCTGAGATTAGAGGTGTGAGCCACCATGCCAGCTTATGCCCAGCTTGTGGCTCCTCAGAATGAAGCAGATTTGAGTTTTCATAGGTTTGAGTCCTTTACATCAAATGGCTCACTGCATCCTCTGTTTGGGAAACAAAAAAACAAAAAACCTCCTACCACAGCCAGAATTCTGGGACCACTAGGGTACTGCTGCCACAAAGGCAGTTAACACAGTACTGTCTTGTGAGAACATTGCTCTTTGGAGTTGTCTCACCCTCTTCCCATAATGGAGCACAGTGCTGGAGAAGCTGATGGGAGTTCTCTGCAGAGCCAAAGGGAGAAAGGAAGAGAGGCCAAATTGTGGAGACTTCCTTCACCTGGTCTAGCTATCTTTTTATTTCAACATTGAACTTTAATATACAGATGAGGGCCAGCTCATTCACTGCCTTAGTTCAGTCATAACCTGATGATCCTGGTCTACTTTAGAGCTGCCTGACCTTGCATTGTGTGCTATACCCAGACTAGCAGGTGGCTGAACCCCTTTCTAGTGAGGGCTGGCTGAGAGCCAGGCACTGGTGGAGTTTGGGAAGCAGAGAATTAACAAACAAATGAGATCGCCCAGTTGCTTTCTGGTGAGATAGGATCATTGGACCTTAAAGAGTCTTTCTTGCTGTCACTGGAATCTCCTCAGAATTCTCAGTGGGCTCTGTTAATCTCTGGTGTGTTCATTTCTAGGCATTCAAATCATAAAGCAATTTTTAGGATAACTTCCTCTTTAAAGGAAGAGGGTTTTGAAGTTACCTGATGTGCTTGGGCTGCCGTGGAGGGACAGTGACTAGAAATTCACACCTGGCTGACCTCTGAGGACAGGAGTGGGTGCACCAGAGCTCACAGCCAAGTGCTTTATATCTCTGAATCCATGCAAGGAAATTTCTAAACCCAGAATCCTCATGTCTAAGCTTAGAAAATAGGAAGTGAGTTTAGTGTGCAGTGTTCTAGAGGAACCTCTGCAGCCTTCTGGGTCTTCACCCAGTGAGCCACTATTAGGGATCGGCCCTTCTGAAAACAAAGGGATACATGAGATGGACTTAAACCCTGCTCTGTGACCTTGTTGACCTCTTAGTTACTTAAAAGTAGAAATTAAATCTTGCTGTTAGGTTACCAGGTCATAGTCCAAGTGTTGGATTTTCACTTGTCTTCATTGAGAGTAAAGAGGGAAGCTGCCTCCATTATCCCTTAGGAACCAAAGAACAGCCCATCACTGTCTCCAGAAAGAGCTCGGGAATTGACAAGTTCTGGCATACTTCTTAAACAGTCTTAGGTTTTCCTGTGAGTCATTTGTTATAAAATAGTAGCTTTTCTGAAAATTCAAAACAAAGCAAAACATAAATGCTGCTATTCTATAGAATAGAATATATAGCATACATTGCCTAGTCCTTTATTAGTAATCTTACTTGGTTTTGAGACATGGTCTCCCAATATGTAGTCTTGGCCATCCTGGAATTCACTATGTTCCTGTGTTTCCCAAGTACTAAGATTAAAGGTGTGTGCCACCTTTGAAGAAAAAAGCCTGCCTAGAGTGCCTGATAATGAAATCTACTTTAGTACTAAAATACCAAATATGTAGTGAAAGGCGGGGTGTGTTGTCACTCAGTGCTGTTGCTACCTTAAGCCGAGAAGAGAGTAATTGCCTGGCCTTTAGTGTAAGCCTTTAATCCCAGCACTAAGAAAGCAGAGTCAAGCAGATGTTTGTGGGTTTGAGGCCAGTCTGGTCTACAGAGCAAGTTCTCTGCCACCATTAAGTTTGATATACAGTGCCCAGGAGAGTCACTGCTTTCAAACTGAAAAGTGGGTAGGGCAAAGGGGCGAGAGAAGTTGGGCTGCTGAGAGCTTCTGGAACCCTGGAGGAATCTGATTTTCTCCTTCATGCAGCAGCACAGAGGCCTGTTTGTGGAACACTGGCTGAGCTGTGCGTGCGTGCTCCCACCCAGCTCCTTCCTAGTTGCAGTTCTGAGTTGTGTTCCCCACATTTATGGTAAGCAGCATGGAAACTAATGAGCTCTGTTAACTGAAAATGCTAGCTGCCAAGACCCACACATCTTAAATCTAAAGATAAGATTTACCCGGGTGCTTTCAGAAGCAGGTAGAATCTGACGTACCATCTTGAGTTTAAAAAAGCTGGACTCTTGGAAAGGTAAAAGCAGAGATGACATATTGCTGGGTTGCTTCTTTAGACAACATAATGCTGGTGGATCCTTGGCTGTACCCTGAGGGTCAAGCCTGGTGAAGAAATGGTTTCTGCTACCTGGTTCAAAACCCAGTGCAGCAAAGGCAAGAACTGTTGCCCTTTGCTGAAGCAAGATGAAAGTATTTGTGGACATGGCTGAGCTTCAACTCTGACTTCAGTGACCTCCCCTTCGCCGCTGTTGAAGGAGCTCTGGAAAGTACTCAAGGGAGTAGTGAAGGCTAGACTTCCTAAGTAAAGCAAGCTGAGAACGACAGCTGCCTGCCATCTAAGAAGAAAGCCTGTTGGGACACTCTTGACCACCCAGCTCCTGTTTCCAGTCAGCATGGAGGGCATCGAGGTGGGAGGTGGGGTGATGGTGTCTGCTCTGTTCTAAGCGTTTGATCTGAATGTGCTGTTGTTTTTGTCTCTGGTTTACCAGGGCCTGGGAGGAGTTTCATGGCCTGGTGAACAGCAGCGGCCGCTGATCGGACGCTCCCCCTCTGTCTCTCACACTCAGGGTAGGGCCTTGTCTACCTTCTCTGTAACCCCATGACATACCTCTCAGCTATAGGAGCCCTCTCCCCAAGGGGATGCCCTCTTCCCATTTGCCTCCAGCCTTGCCTCTGCCAGCATTGCACCTCAGGGAACTGTGAGTTCCAAACTGTGTCTCATGGTTAACCCCTTAAAGGTCACCAGACCTCATGCTTCTACGCTCCCGTTTGGCTCTGTGCACCAACAGATTTTGAGATATCTTGAGATGCTAACATTTCATGAGAGTAAATATGCATCATATCTTCTTGTTCTGTTCAGATACTTCCCTTTTTTAAGCCATCTGCCAAAGTTTTGTGGCCAGAGGACAGTTCCGTAGACCTCTGTGTGGGTTAGGTGAGAGGTGCGCCTCTCGTTTGCTGTCAGCAATGGGGAAACAGTCGACAGGTGAATTTCAGGGCTTCATAAGAGACCATGTCAACATGACAGAGATGGGCCCCAAAGCAGGGAAGGCTGGGCCAGCTCCAGCATCTGCCTGCCTGAGTATTTGTACTTCTTCAGGGGTGTGTCTGGCCCATGTCTGTCTCTAGCAGAGAAATTTGGGTAAGTTTAGCTGAAATTGAAGCAATATTTTTCTCAGAGAGAGCCTCTTCCTAGACCACAAGCTCAGTAAGCCTCTGTAGTCGCTGCTTGAGAAGCCCCCCTGCCCTAGGAAGAAAGTAAAGGTTTCCAAACAGGAGAACTGCTGCCCTCAGGTGAGCCAGAAGAGGTGACACGGAGGAACAGGAGCAGGTGAATGCATGTCTGGGTCCTCTCTGGTCCACTGTGATCTAGGGTGACCAGCTGTAGGGTTCCTGAAAGTGGATGGTGTTTCCACCCCCCAAGAGCTTGCAGAGATTGTTCTGTGTCTGCCTCCCTTATGGTGATTACAGACTTGGACCACCCCGCTGGGCTTTTTACATGTTCTGGGAATTCAGACCAAAGTCTTTATGCTTATATAGCAAGCACTTGGCCCACTAAGCTCATTTTTGTTTTATTGAGACAGCATTCATGTAGCCCAGGCTGGCCTTGAACTCGTTGTGTCATTGAGATAACCCTGAACCTCTAATTCTGATCTTCCTGCCTCCACCTCCTGAAGGGTGGGATAATAGGGATGAGCTAGCACTCTGAGCTGCCTCTCCCCATCCCTTCTTTAGTCTGATTTTGTTGTAAATTAAGTTTTGTCCAGGTATAGTGCTTTATACCAATACTCTCAGCAATGAGAAAGCTGAGGCAAGAGGATTGCTAAGAGTCTGAGATCAGCCTGAGCTACACGGTAAGTTCAGGGCCTGCCTGGGTTATGTTGAAATCTTAGGTGTCCTCCCCTGCCTCCAGCCCTGCAGAAAGTCTTTACAGTAGAGACTTAAAATGACTTCCTCCTTAGCAGACACTAAATTCTTCCAAAATACCGTTGATTTGTTTGGAGAAGTCATATTCCTTAATAATTACCACAGTATATTTCCTCTCTCTGTGGCCCCTCCTGGGCTTTATGCCCTTGCTGCTTTAGGTGTCCCTGAAGCACGGGCTTGGGAGTCTGTGAGGAACATTCTAATTTATACCCAAAAGACACACATACACTTACACACCCCGCATTGGTGGGGGTTACCTCACCCAGCCTGAAAGCCCCTCCTCATGTTTCACCTCTGTTGTTTGGTGGGTTTTGCTTTTGGTGACATGTTCTAAGATGTAGACACCTTCTACACAGACACCTTAGCTTCTTGTCCCTTTCTTGCTTCGAATGGATTCCCCTCTACAAATCGATCATATTCTGTAGAGAAATTTGATAGGAAAACTGCTATTTAAATAATTCTAGCAGGACAGGGTGGCATACACCTATAGTCTCAATATGGCAGAGGCAGGAGTATTAGTGAAGTTCAAAGCTAGTGTGGGCTACATAGTATGACACTTGTCCCCACCCCTGTAAAAGGTTAAGGAAGATTAGGGCCATTGTCCTTACAGAGCAAGCTCAAAACTAACTTGTGCTGCGTGAGACCCAGTCTCAACACAAAAAATAAAAACCCCTTACATGCATACATCTTTGGGGGTTTTTTTTAGTTTTTTTGAGACAGGGTTTCTCTGTATAGCTCTGGCTGTCCTGGAACTCACTTTGTAGACTAGGCTGGCCTCAAACTCAGAAATCCACCTGCCTCTGCCTCCCAAGTGCTGGGATTAAAGGTATGCGCTACCACTCCTGGCACATGCATACATCTTAAACTTCAAATATTTTTTCCAAGTTACATGTTTTATATGTTCACATATTCTATTATTTTATTTAACTTTCTTTATGGAGCCAGGCTTGTAATGAAGTACTGCTAAGTCAGAAGGAGCGGATCCTGGTTTCCTGATGACTAGGCTGGGCATGGACAGAGCAAGGGTTGTTGGCAAGTGCAGCGGTCATGGTGGTTTAGAAAGAGATGAGATTGAGATTCACTCCCTTTGAACCTAGCTTACAATTGTGCTGAATCTTCAGGGAGAGAAGAAGAAGCCAAAACTGCTCACCAGATTAGACAGCTCATAGCCAGGGATAAGGGCAGGCATACTCAGGGTAATAGGCCATCATGACCTCCTCTCTCATGCCACTTTCCAGAGTAGAAACTTGGGTGGCCCAGCATTCACCTGCAGACCCAAGGTTACATGTTGCACCATGGAGCACGGGTGCACACGAGACACTCCCAGAGAGAAAGACAACCTTCTGAGGAAACCACTTTGCCGCTCTTCCCAAGGGAGTTAATTCCTGCCTTGGACTATTGTTTCCAAAGTTAGAACTTGAATTTAAAAGTCACTGTTTTGAAGCAAAGAAAATTAGAAAGTTGTTTGAGTATTTGGACAACAGTTTTCCCGGAGGTAACTGGCAATATGAACTTAGGAACCAGTTTGGGTGGGAATCTCTAGTGTTTCTGGGATCTCAAGACAACATAACTTACAGTTCAGAAAGATTCTTCCAATTTCCCCTAGAGCTATGGGTCTGGGTGCTCAGGTGTTCTATATACTCAGCATATATGTCCTATATGCCCTGAGCATATACATCACAGCTAGCTGCTGGTGTTTTGTTGTTCAGGTAATTGGTTGGTTTTTGTTTTGCTTTTTTCGTTCGGTGGTGTTTTGTTTGAGAGCAGAAGCACAGAGATGGGTGTGATGGTACTCACCTGTAGTCTTAGCAGCATCCCAAGTTTGAGGTCGACCAGGTCTACATAGCAAGTTACAATTCAGCAAGGACCACATAGACAGATCCTGTAATCACTGCAACAAAGGTAAAGAAAAGGACAGAAGTGCAGAAGAAGCCACTGATGGCCTCTGACACTTCCTGTCCACCATCTTTCTTTCCCTGTCACCTAACTTCTTGCTGTATAGCTGGGGCCTGACTGAACATAGTTCTTAGCTAGTCTAGGGAAAAACCATGCCTCAGGCTAAATTTGGCACTTAAGTGTTCTAAACTTTCACTGTTTCTAGAAAGACTGGCCATTGTGCCATCTACCTGCTTCAGTCGGTCCTGACAGAGCGGGCCACCTACCTTCGCTGCTCTTTGTTTTCCTGTTTGTTAACTGCCTGGGAAACATCTCCTGGGTTCTGGCTCTCTCATTCCTTCCTTTTCCATCTTGCAAATGGACTTCCCGGTGACAGGACGGGCTGCTTAGGTGTTGTTACTAGGAAGAGGCTCCTGAGGGGAGTGACTAGAGCAGTACTGATTGTTGGAAGAGAGTGGGCAGACTCTGCAGTGGGCCTGCACAGAGTGAAGCCATTTCTGGCCCAACCCTAGCACAGATCAGTAATTACCTGAGCTCCTCTTTGTAGCCCCTCAGCTGTGCTGGATCCAGAGCCTCCACTACCCACTTTATCCAGGAGACAGACACTTTCACCTCTCTTCCTGAGTTGACAAGTCCCATCACTTTCCCACTGTCCCACCTTTCTGTTCATCCTTCTTACAAGAAAGATAAAGTCAAGCTTTATCTGGGCATAGATGTGGCTCTGAGGGGGGAGAAATGGAGCAGAACAAACTTCCTGTGTGGTCACTTCAGTATGTGGCATGTGTATAGGAGGAGTCATCTGAAACGCAGGCGTAGTGACAGCGTACCAGCTGAGAGCTCAGAAAGAACCCTGGACACCACCTCCTCTTGCTTTTCTCTGTGCTACCACTAAGATTCCGTAGCCTCTTTTGTTGGCCTGTGTCACTCAGAGGAATCTGTCCTTTGAAAAGTTTGTATACCATTTTAAAAGACAGTTGCCTGTTAGCCTTGTGTTCAGCCCCTTTCGATGAAAACAGTTACAAAGGTCATAAATTGATAAGGGTCAAATGTGTCGGAAAAGAGCCAGTGGACTTGGGCAATCATGTCCGTTTCCTCCAGTTCCCCTAGAGCAGCTCACCCATCTCTTGCTGTACAGAACAGTTGATGTCTGGTTGTGCAACTCTCGGTCGCTTGCTTACAGCAGCCAGTAGCAGGTGGGACTGACTGGCCATATGGTTGCCTGAAGATACTCCCTCTTCAGTGTTTATTTACTATAGACCAGTTGCCTAGTTAAACATAGCAGTGTTAGGGAAGAGCAGTTAAGACCACTGCACTACAGTGACCCTTTACAGTGAACAGGGAATTGACCTCAGAAACCGAGTAATGAGAGTTCGCTTCAGAGTTCCCAGCGAATTTAAATGCAAAGCCCTGGGCTGGGGCAGAGACTACTTGAATCTTAAAGTCCCCAGCCGGGAAACCCTTGAGATTTTTCAGATTCAGATGGTGTGACCTGCTGAGCTGTGGCTAGATTTCTAGTGTGAGGAAGGTTGTCAGGGCTGCCTGCACACAGTAGAGGGCACATAAGACACACATTGGGAGTACCCAATGTTCCCATGTTCCTCTTTCAGGAAAGAACTTTCTGATCCAGGGTACCAAGGTACACTCTGGAGATGCAGTTCTGTTTAAATGGGACTTGTGGGTGTGGTTGGATTTGTTTATTGAATGGTCTGATTATGTCTTTCTCCTCCCAGTTTCACCTGCCCACTTGCTATTGGGTCCCTGTTGTCCTACCTTATGTAACCGTGTGTTTCAGCATTTCTTAAAGTTTATATATACATGCAAACACATGCATATGTAGCCTTTCTTCTCTCCCACCTTCATTGAGGGAGGCCGTTGTGTACCAGAGATTGTCAATTGATCTTGGAGATGTCTCCATATAAGCTCTTTTTTTTTTAAGGCTGCAGTATCCCACTGTGAGAATGTGCATGCATTAATATTTCACCTGCACTGGGGGAATTACTAACCTTTTACCTTGCTAAGCAACAGGCTGGAAGTTTTTGCACGGACTTGGAAGGCAGGCTGCCGTTTGGATTTAGACTGGCAGGGAAGGGCTGGGTCTGGAGAGCTGGTCAAGTCCTCCCCCATATGTGTGTGCTTATATCTAGATGGCCCATATATTGAATACTCTATTTTCTCCCATTTTCTCTTTCAGGGACAATTCAAGCTTTCGAAATACAAAAATCACATTGTGAAAGCGCACAAGCTGGCAGTAATCCTTTTCTCTTTGTGTGTTTGTCTGAATTGGATTCGAGGCTCAGGCAGTTCTTCTGTCTGTTACTGAAGGGGTGAACCTAAACCATGGGCTCCCCTTCTGCACTCGTTCCTGGAAGACGGACTCTGCTAAACACCTTCCAGCATCGCTGACCTTATAAATCGGGAAGAATGGGGAAAATGTGACTGTGTAACAGACAAACACTTTTTAGTGGGGTTCTGTGTGGGAGTACAGCTGTCTTCTTGCTGTGTACTATCCAGATGCCTCTTGGCATCCTGCTGTACTCTCCTGCTGAGCAAAGGACTTAATGACCGACCACATGTATGTGCCTGGTGCTGGGTCTGAGCTAAGCGTTATCAGTATTATGAATGCTTGCACATCCAGGAACAGCCTCTGCTTAGAGTTGAAGAGAACCAAATGCCTCTTCCAGCTCTACCATTAAGTTATTGTGTGTTCCTCTCCCCTAAGCCACTTTGAACATGAGTTAAGATATGACAGCCTAGGATTCTGTGTCCTTTGCGCCTTACACCTCCAATGGGACTCTTCTTGGGCACTGCAGCACTTAAATTGTGATCCCTGGTTGCACAGGTTTTGCTGAAGAAACCTAAGGCATCTGCCCTCTAAGACAAGCTGGAGAAGAATGCAGTTCAGAGAGAAGCCAGATTATAGTGCAGGTCCCACGCGTCGGGTAGGGCTGAGGGCAGTGACTGAAACCAGCCTCCCATGTGAGTAGGACTTGTGTGCTGAGCATGCCCTGTCGGGCTTGCATGGCTGTCATAGAGGAGGAAGCAATGGCTGGTTAGTGCCACATTAAAACAGTATGTAGAACCCACAGTGCTGAAACAAATAACTGAAAAATGGCAGCCTTGCTGAGTGCTTTCATTTGATGGCTGTGTCTGTAAGCTGTGGTTGGAAAAGACTTTTGGTCCTTGACACCTGGATGTAGACAAATTGTCCAGATCCCTCGATGCCCAGAAGGCTCCTCCAGGCATGTCTTCATCAGAGAAGCTGACTTTGGGAGCCTGAGGCCAGAAAGGTCAAGAGTACCCAAGACCAAGGAAGAAATGGGCAGTTGCAGCAGCTTCAAGGGCTCTGTACTGGGCTCTTGTGAGCCAAGATGGCAGTACCTTAAATTAAGGCCTCTCTTTAAAGCATATCCCTGAAGCCTGGGTGGGGTTCCTCGGCCACAGGTCTCAGGAACTCTGAAGGTAACAGCATCTCCTCATGTCCATCACACTCTTCCAGCTTTCCAGTGACTGCTGGTTGGGAATGCCCTCCCCTGAAAGAACAACACGGGGCCAAGAGGGAAGGTGTTTCTGCTGCTGGTGAAGCCATCTGAGAAGAAAGTCCAACAGTGATAGAAGCTCCAGGAATCTGAAGAATGCATTCTGGGGTGTTTGTGAAGGGCTCTGCAACACCAGAGCATCATTGGCTGTCAAGGAAGCAAAGGCTGCCTCTGGAGGCTTGACAAAGCAGGAGGCCTCCACATTTGCCTATGCTCCTGTCGCCTCGAAAATTCCAAAGAGCAGACATTTGGACTTGCCTTCCTTTGGGCATCTCTCTGGTGTGTGTGTGTGTGTGTGTGTGTGTGTGTGTGTGTGTGTGTGTGTGTACACGTGTACAGTGTGTTTATGAGTGAGGCCTGTGTCTGGTCTAGTTAGATGTTTTGTTTGCCCCTTTAATCCCATTTGTTCAGATATTTGAATCTCTTGTGTTTTCTAGAGCTATTTGTCTTTCCCTGTCCTCTTGGTCATAGTATTTGACAGTTGGGTTTTTTTCCCTCCCATCCAAAGTGTGCTCATTCGAGGGCTTCTCACTGTCGGGCAGCAGCTTAACCCCAGTGTTCTTCCAGGTGCTCTGCCTAACAGCTCAAGGGGAAATTGAACACTCAGTTTACCCAAACTACCCACTTTTTTTCAAGCTAGCTGGAGAAGTCTCTCCATTTATTTTGACTCCGCAGGCCAGGTTGAGATACCACATAGTTATGGTTGTGGTATCATCTGTTCTCCAAACAGGAGAGGCCCGCTGGAGCCAATGTGACCAGCACGATAGTTGCTGCTAGACAAGGGGGAATGATGTGCGTGCTGTTCTCCCTAATGACTTCATGGCCCACTCCTCTCAAGAGCCTTTCTCTTTGTTCTTTTTTTTCACGTTTGTGTATTTTCCCTGTGACACTGGCAGTGGTACTTTTTCATCCAGAGAAAAACTTGTCAGTGCTCCCAAGAATGAATTTCCAGTGGTTTGCCGGAGGGAGGGGAAGGAGCAGGGGCTGTGGCAGCGAGTTTTCGTGTTGCACTTTGAGAGGATTGTCTACTGCAGTAATAAATGGAAAGTATCAGCTGTGGACTTGTCAATACAAGGGAAGTGGGACACTGGAGGTGGGTGGTCCTAGCTCTGTCCTGGTCTCCATTTGCACTCAAGAACTTTGTGGGGAGGAATAGACAGTGCTGGCAGCACTGACAGCTTTAGTACGAAAATGGTCTCTATTGCTTTTTTTTTTTTCTTTCTTAGAGACAGTTCCATGCAGCCTAATGTCATCAAACTCATAGCATGGTAGAGGTTGACTTTGAACTTCTGAGTCTCCTGCCTCTAACTTCCAAATGCTGGATATACAGGCATGTGCCATAGTTCCCACTGGCTTATGCAATACTGGAAATTGAACCCAGGGCTCCGTGTGTGCTACTCAAGCACTCTTCCAATTAAGCCACATCTCTGGTCCTCTAATTAGTATTAGATATTACCACAATTCAGCTTATAATTTGATTACTCTTTGTTGACCATGTTGACCAAGCTGACTGACCCTGAATTTACCAAGAATCTTATGCCTCTAGTTTTGAGGGGTTTTTTGTTTTGTTTTGGTTTTTTTTTGTTGTTGTTGTTTTGTTGTTTTTCGAGACAGGGTTTCTCTGTATAGCCTTGGCTTTCCTGGAACTCACTTTATAGACCAGGCTGGCCTTGAACTCAGAAATCCACCTGCCTCTGCCTCCCGAGTGCTGGGATTAAAGGTGTGCGCCACCATGCCCAGCTACGCCTCTAGTTCTTAAGTGATATGATTAGAGGTATGTTCAGCCTCAAATATTTAACATCACAAAAATTCTATTAATTATCAACTGGGGATAAGGAATATTGGAGAGAAGATAGAAGGAAATTCAAAGAACCTGGGAGGTGATGGATCCCAACACTAACCTCATAAAAATGGGGTTGTTCACAAGTGGAGACTGGGAAACCTGCATAGATCTCTGCAGAGCAGCATTTCAGCTGAACTACACAGCACCAGAGCATGGGTTATAACCGCCTGTGCAGATACTCTTGGAAACAGCTTGGCAGAGAACCAGCACCCTATAGGGAGGGGAGCTTTAGTTTCAGGAAATCTTCGTCAGCATTTGAGCTGTCAAAATGAACAGGCTGGCAGACTGGCCTGGGAGGACAGAAGGACAGAGGACATAAGATCACCTATTGATCATTTGCCAAGGAGGACCCAAGTAGCAATCATAAGGGTAGACCAGATGGCTTTTTAAGCCTCATCCAGTTGTGGTGTCAGAATGGTCTTGCCACTTGAGTATTCAGTGGTGTCTTAGGGTTTTACTGCTGTGAATAAACACCATGACCAAAGCAACTTTTTTTAAAGATTTTATTTATTATATCTAAGTATACTGTAGCTGTCTTCAGACCAGCAGAGGGCGTCAGATCTCATTACTGATGGTTGTGAGCCACTATGTGGTTGCTGGGATTTGAACTCAGGGCCTTTGGAAGAGCAGTCAGTGCTCTTAACCTCTGAGCCATCTCTCCAGCCCCCAAAGCAACTCTTATAAGGACAATATTTAATTGGGGCTGGTTTACAGGTTCAGAGGTTCAGTCCATTATCATCAAGCCAGGAACATGGCAGCATCCAGGCAGGCATGATGCAGGAGTTGCTGAGAGTTCTACATCTTCATCTGAAGGCTGCTAGCAAAATACTGGCTTCCAGGCACCTAGGATGAGGGTGTTAAAGCCCACTCACACATTGACACACCTACTTCAACAAGGCTACACTTTCTAATAGTGCCACTCCCTGGGCTGAGCATCACAAGTGGTATCAGACAGATGTAATCAGCTGGTGAATTGGGTCACAGTAACCAAGCAGACTGCCAGTTTGGCTAAATTTCTAGCTCTTGTTCCCCTGGGAAAATTTTTCAGTGTGTTTTTAAAAGGATGAGTCTGTGGCCAGCCTTTCCTGACTGTGCCTGCCAGGGAGGTGTAGAAAGCAGGTAGGTGTGTGTCTCCTCTAAGCCCAGCAGGAAGTCTTGAAGGCACAGAGCAACAGAGAGCAAGATGAGCTCTCAGGAGCTCTAGCACCATCACACCTTCAAACCTTCCTCCCAGATAGCCTAGGGCTCACATTCATTACCTACTCTGGCTACCCACAGGACCGTCCTTCTCTGCGAGCTTCCTGCTCTCTGCAAGCTTCCCTGCTCACCAGACTGGCCCAGAACCAGCATTCTACTCCTCTCAAGATTTGTCTCCCTTCTCTAAATGGCTTTCCAGATTGATTGATTGAGACAGGGTCTTGCTATATAACCTAGGCTGGCCTTGGCTCTGTTTCAGCTTCCCAAGTGCTGTGATTCCAGGTATGAACCACCAAGCCCAACTGCAGAGTTTTGTTTTTGGGGTTTTTTAATTATTGTTGTTTCTTTTCTTATTTAAAAAAAAAGCCAGGCGTGGTGGCGCACGCCTTTAATCCCAGCACTTGGGAGGCAGAGGCAGGCGGATTTCTGAGTTCGAGGCCAGCCTGGTCTAAAAAGTGAGTTCCAGGACAGCCAGGGCTATACAGAGAAACCCTGTCTCGAAAAAAAACAAAAAAAAACAAAAAAAAAAAGAAAGATATGGGGTTGGGGATTTAGCTCAGTGGTAGAGCGCTTGCCTAGCAAGCGCGAGGCCCTGGGTTCAGTCCTCAGCTCTGGAAAAAAAAAAAAAGGATATGGACATGCTTGTAATCCCAGAACTGAGAAGGCTGAGGCAGAAGGATTGCAAATAAGGATAGCTTTGACTACATAGTGAGACTATCCTGAAGCAAAACAAAACAAACAAACAAAAAAATCCCCAAATTAGACAAACCAATAGATCCACAAAAACGAGATATGATTCATCAGTAAAAAGAAAAGTATTAACAAACCATAAAAAGACACTGTATCTCGAATGCCTTTGCCACTCCATGACACGCTAAAAAAAGAAAAGCTATGGAGACAGGAAAGAGATGAGTAGTTGCTGGAGATTGTCAGGGTGAGAATAGGTGGAACATTCCATAGACACCGCATGATAGGTTCCTGCCAGTACACATTTGTCAACACCTTGCAGAGTGCACACAAACAGCCAAACCTAATGGGCGCTAGGAACTGTCAGAAATGAGGACATCAGCTCATGTTCATCACGTCCAGCAGGTGTGCTTCCGCAATGCGGGATACAGTGGGAACCTAGAGCAGTGAGCAGTCCAGAGCTCTGCATTTCCCTCTTATTCCACCTGTAAACCTGAATGTGCCCTTTTGTAAAAGTACAGGTAGGAAGGGAGAGTGTCTGTTAACAGTCTCCATTAATCAGAGAAATGGCTCTTTTCTCCCTGAGGGCTAAACTGTTACACTTAAATACTTTATCTTGCATGTGTTTGTAAGTGTGAGAGAATGTTTGCTAGTGTGGAAGTGAGGACAACTTCTGGGAGTCAGTTCTCTATTCCCACTGTGGGTTCTTGGGACTGAGCGGCTTCTCTGCATAGGTGCCAGGTACTTTGCCTGGTGAGCTACCTTGCTGACCCAAAACATTTATTTTAACACATTAAGTGTGAGAAAGTGGGGCTGGAGAGATGGCTCAGCTGTTAAGAGCACTAACTCCTCTTCCAGAGGTCCTGAGTTCAAATCCCAGCAACGATTGGTGGCTCACAACTATCTGTAATGGGATCTGACACCCTCTTCTGGTGTGTATACAGCAACAGTATTCATATACATAAAACAAATAAATCTTTTTTTTTAAGTGTGAGAAAGTGAAGCAAATACAAACATAAAACATTATCAAAGAGGCAGCTTCTGGGCTCAGTGGGTAAAAATGCCAGGCCTAGCTGGGCGTGGTGGCACACGTCTTTAATCCCAGCACTCGGGAGGCAGAGGCAGGCGGATTTCTGAGTTCGAGGCCAGCCTGGTCTACAAAGTGAGTTCCAGGACAGTCAGGGCTATACAGAGAAACCCTGTCTCCAAAAAAAAAAAAAAAAAAAAAGCCAGGCCTGACAGTTTGAGTTTGATTCCCAGAACCCACATGGTGGAAGGAGAAGACCATTTTATGTAGGTTGCCCTGTGACATCCATACATTCTCCCTAACATTAATTAATGAGTTCAAAATCAGTCTTTAGTAGTTAGATGGCTCAGTGTTTAAGAGCACTGGTTGAACCGTTATCCTTATTATCATAGCCAACTTCAGCCTTACCATCACCATCATTTTCTTCATCTAAACAGTGGTTCTCAACCTGAAGGTTGGACCCCTTTGGGGGTTGAATGAGCCTTTGACAGAGGTCACCTAAGACCATTGGGAAACATACAAATTTACATCATACCATTAATAAAATTACAGTTATAAAGTACCAACAAAAATAATTTTATGGTTGGGGTTCACTACAACATGAGGATCTGTATTAATGGACCACAGCATTAGGAAGACTGAGAATCACTGGTCTAAAGGATAACACTGCTGTTTGGAAACAAGTACTAATTCTCCTTTCAGTTTTTTTCTAGGTGGTACCATGTTTGTTTTAAATATTTTGTTGTTGTTTAAAAATTAGACTACCTTGGTTTGTGTGTGGTTTTCTGCACAATTATGTCACAGTGTTTCAGAATCAATTATGTCCTACTATGTCTTGGAAATGGAACTCGTATCATCAGGCTTGGTGGCAAGTTCCTTTACACACTGAGTCACTGCATTGTTTCATCCGCATTCATTTATTAAAGACCCCCATCCACCTCTAACTAAGAGCTCTTCTCAACAATGAAAGGTAATTATTCAATAAAAATGATCAAAATCTTTCCATTGGGGGAAAAAAAAAACACTGGTTGATCTTCCAGAAGACCAGGATTTGGTTCCCAGCACCTATATGGTGGATCACAACCATATATATAACTCCAGTTCCAGGGGATTTATTGGCCTCTTCTGTCTCCTAGGGTACCAGGTATGCACTTGGTAAACACACAGACAGACAGACAGACAGACAGACAGACAAAACATGCATCACAAATCTTTAAAATGTTTTTCTTTTAAGATTTATTTATTTATTATATGTAAGTACACTGTAGCTGTCTTCAGACACTCCAGAAGAGGGTGTCAGATCTTGTTACAGATGGTTGTGAGCCACCATGTGGTTGCTGGGATTTGAACTCAGGACCTTTGGAAGAGCAGTCGGGTGCTCTTACCCACTGAGCCATCTCACCAGCCCCCTTTAAAATGTTTTAAATCAGCTTTTTTTTTTTTTTAAGATTTATTTTATTTTATTTATGTAAGTACACTGTAGCTGTCTTCAGACACTCCAGAAGAGGGCGCCAGATCTCGTTACAGATGGTTGTGAGCCACCATGTGGATGCTGGGATTTGAACTTACCACCTTCGGAAGAGCAGTGGGGTGCTCTTACCCGCTGAGCCATCTCACCAGCCCTTAAATCAGCTTTTTAAAACATTGTTTCATGTTAGCCTCATCTAGGAAATTCTCCACAGATGTGCCCGAAGGCCTGTCTCCCAGGTGAGTCCCTAAAAACTGTTTTAACCATCGCTGTGACCAGACGGGCGTGAAGTCACCCGGGGGCCATGCTAGCTCTTCTATTCATCGTCATGGCTCCAGTATGAATCCTTTCTGTGTGAACAAAGACCGAGCCATCAAAGAAAGGTCAGGCGCTCAGTGATATACCCCCAGTCCTGCTGCCACACATGGAAGGAAACCCTTCAGGTGTGTGCCACAAAAATGTCTCTGCGCTTGTTCAGGTGTGTGCCACAAAAATGCTTCACTGCGCTTGTTTCTTGAGCTGAGAGTAGCTGTGCCAAGTGTTCAAAGCCTACACTAAGGTCCAGACGGCTTTGTACACTTGCTAGACAGTGGTGACAGTGGTATCATTCTGCGGGCCCTCTTTCTGTGACGGCTTGATTTGTCTTTTACTTTTAAAAACTATTTATTTGTAGGTTGAGTACGAGCGATAGTGCATGACTTTAATCCTAGCACCCAGAAGGCAGAGGCAGGTGGATCTCGGTGAGTTTGAGGCTAGTCAGGTCTCCATATCACATCCAGGACAGCCAGAGTCACATAATAAACACTCCCATAAAGCAAACATTCACGGGTGTGCAGGTGTGCACCCATGACTACACAATGTAGAAGCCAGAGGCCCATGCTATGTGTCTTCTTTAATTACTCCCACTTTAAAGCTGGGCGTGGTGGTGCACGCCTTTAATCCCAGCACTCGGGAGGCAGAGGCAGGCGGATTTCTGAGTTCGAGGCCAGCCTGGTCTACAAAGTGAGTTCCAGGACAGCCAGGGCTATACAGAGAAACCCTGTCTCAAAAAGCCAAAAAAAAAAAAAAAAATTACTCCCACTTTATCATCAGCATTAATTGACAGGGTCTCTTTGTAACCCTGGATGTCTTGGAACACTATGTAGATCAGGCTGTCCTTGAACTCTCGGTGATCCTCCTGCCTCAACCTCCCAGCTCCTGGGAGGAAAGAAGACCTTGGCAACAAGGGCCATGAGCAAGGGAAGACCAATGGCAGTGTTCACATGAGTGAAGAAGTTCTCGAGTTCCCAGTAGCCAGAGTCAGTCTTGATTTAACTGCAGAGATGGGGGCCAGTTCCTGGTGCCACACCTTGAAAGTGAGGTGATGTTAGCCAAGAAGGGAAGGCTACGCCTGACCTGTTCTGAAAGGTTTGAATACAAGTCTTCAAAAGACTAGAGAAGTTTCCAATTGAGAGTTCTGCTTGACATGAAGGCTCTGATGCTCTTTCAAGGCACACGGCAGAGTCCACCTGCCAAAACCATAAATTTCACAATGTTTGGTATCCAATAAAAATTCCTTGACATAGGAGGAGGATGCAGAGAATGCCTTAGTCTGAAGAACAGACACTATAAATAGGCTCAACAGGGCAAATACTCCAAATTTCCATTTTAAACGAGTTTCCAACTAACATTCCCTAGTGAAGATTGGAACTAAAATCCCTCTTCCTGTCTCCTTGATATAGCCCATTCCTGCCTAGCAGTGAGCTATGGCTAGTGACCTCCAAGAGTGGATCAGCCTTGCATGGTGACCTTATCTTACTACACCAGGCCCCTTTGCCATTTCCTGTGTCACCTTCTCCCTGGCCTCCTTGCTGCCTTGTTTTTGTTTTTTGTTTTGTTTGTTTTTTCTTCCTTACCATTTATTGCAGAGCATGCTGAATTTGTGTGAGTCCTTAAAATCATCTCTCTCAGAGAATGTAAACTGAGGCCTGGTGTGCTCTTGAATCTCCGTGAGGAAGTAGCAGCACCTGGTTCAGTCTTCGGTGAAGGAAGCGTACAGCACGCCAGATGGAAGCTCATTAGCTGCGGGAATACAGATCGCTCAGCAGCTGCTCTCCGCAGTCTCTCTTCAGGTCAGAAACTGTGGCGCAGAAGGCATCGCCTTCGATGTGGATCGTTCCCGGGGCACAAAATGCAAAGTGCAGCCTGTGCTCTTTAAAGCCCTTGGTCAAGATTGCTGCCCAGGTTGGTTTTGGTCCTGTCCCCACTGGGTGCACGGTCATGCCCAGATGCCTCCACTAGGGGGCACTCCGGGACTCCAGTTCCCGCAGGGTAGTGGGTTTGCTGTGTCTGAGCAGACCAGTCTTCTAGAGAACAGGAAATCTGCATAGCCTGCTACCCTCCTCTGCGATGCAATGGATCTTACCTGTAGCCAAGGAAAAAGGGGGCTTCTTCACCTTAATCCTCTGCATCCCAAGCCGGGTCTCCTGGAGAAATGACATCCATGCCAACCCCTTTCCTTAAAGCAAGGGAATTCCAGCTCTCTCCATTCTCACAGAAGCAGGACCTATCACAATCTTGTCTCCTCTCTTTCCCTTGATCATCCTCCTCCTCTTCCTCCCCCTCCTCCTTCTTCCTCTCTCTCTCTCTCTCTCTCTCTCTCTCTTGCATGCCACCACTCTGGAAGGTATTTTTGGCTTTGCTAATTGAAAAATAACATTAGTTCAATCTTTTTGTGAGGTGCTAGGAGGCAAACCCAGAGGTTTAGTCATGCTAGGCAAATGCTTTATTACAAGTGACACCCCAGCACCCCAAGTTTTGTTTTGCTTGATTATTTACATGAAAGTAAACAGGAGAGTAATTTTGCAATTACTTGGGGAAAAGAGAAAAAAAAAACTCCTTTGCAGATTATAGGAAAAGAAAGTGATTGGAGGGGATGTCAAGAAGAAAAGCAGGAAGTGCAATGACGCATTCAAACATCTCAATATCGCAATACTAGCAAGTGGCTAGGACCAAACACTGGTCGGGCTGTTAGGACATGGGTATGACTGAACCTGTGCCATTAAAAGTTAGAGATGATGATGATGATGACAACGACGATGATGATGGTTTTTCAAGACATAGTTTCCCTGTGGAACCCTCACTGCCCTGACTAGATCTATAGACGAGGCTGGCCTTGAACTCACAGAGATCAGCCTGCCTTTGCCTCCCAAATGCTAAGATTAAAGGCGTGCACCACCACCACCCAGCTAGAGATGATTTAGTTTTTAAAGATTTAATTTTACTTGTGTGTCCCTATGCATATATGTTCTATGTGTCCAGGTCCCTGAGAAAGCCGGAAGAGAGCGTCAGATTCCCCAGAGCTGAGGTTATGGGTGGTTGTGAGCAGGCCGACGTGGGTGCTAGAAATATACACCTAACCCACCAGTCATCTCTCCAGTCCCTCCCCCAATTTATTTATTTATTTATTTATTTTTATTTTTCAAGACAGGGTTTCTCTGTGTAGCCCTGGCTGTCCTGGAACTCACTCTGTAGACCAGGCTGGCCTCGAACTCAGAAATCCACCTGCCTCTGCCTCCCAAGTGCTGGGATTAAAGGCGTGAGCCACCACGCCCGGCTTATTTTTAAATCTCAAGTGCCCATTCAGGCAACACGTTATTTGACGTTGAACCCAAGGCTAAAAATCTGTTCTGCCACTAAGCTAAGCCTCTGTAAGCATACATGATGAATGGAGCTGAGAGTAAGTAAAATACACATTTTGGAACAGTGTGATGCTGGCTGGCCTCAACCCCAGAACCCTTGCCTCTGTCCCCCAGGTGCTGAGATTATAGGCCCACCCGGCATAAATTTTGACTTCAACCATTTTGACGTTGTTTCTCCTTTGTTGGATTACTTTTCAGTGCCCGAGTGCGCCAGGCATTGTGTGTGATGGCTATCAGGGATCCAAACTGAACTGACTAAGGTCCTCTAAGAATTTTCCCCAGGAGGAGGGGTTGATGTGACCACCCTCGGGGAGGGGGAGGGAGCAAGTCTTAGGCTTCTTTCTCCTTCCACTTTCCACTACTGACCTCCCCTTACTGCTAGGCCATGCATCTCCGTTGATGTGTGTTGTCACACCCAAGATGGAAGCGCTCACACCTATGGGCATGGGCCCGAGGCTAGCGGGGTCTGGATATAGGAGAAAGCAAATGTTAACCATCAGGTGTCTTCCTGCAGTTCTTCAGCAGAGACACAATTCTGGTGGGCCAGGAAGCACCTATAGATGTCCCTGCAGGTGGGTCATGGGTCTGCCTCTCAAAAGGAAGGACTTCAAGCAGAACTGAGGGCACATGTCTTTGATACAGCGTGGTCATTGTGATGGCATCCACTTAACTGTCGGTTGATGAGAGACTCGGGCCCAGAACACTGAGTGCCTCTCTTAAGCCTCACACAGAGTGAGAACTCCAGAGATGGATAGAGTGGGGCTAAGCAGAGAACCATCCACTCCCCGTGGGGAGAGGTCGGAGTGCTAAGGGGTTAGTTCTGAATCTCCAATGTGAGACATCAAAAAATAACAAGGGCCAGGCAGTGGTGGCTCACGCACGCCTTTAATCCCAGCACTTGGGAGGCAGAGGCAGGCAGATCTCTGAGTCCGAGGCCAGCCTGGTCTACAGAGTGAGTTCCAGGACAGCCAGAGCTACACAGAGAAACCCTGTCTTGAAAAACCTAAATAAATAAATAAATAAATAAATAAATAAATAAAGCAAGGGCCACCATTTGCCATGTTTTTGTTTGTTTGTTTGTTTCATTTGTTTTTTTGGGGGGGGGGTCGAGACAGGGTTTCTCTGTGTAGTCCTGGCTGTCCTGGAACTCACTTTGTAGACCAGGCTGGCCTCGAACTCAGAAATCCGCCTGCCTCTGCCTCCGGAGTGCTGGGATTAAAGGCATGTGCCACCATGCCTGGCTTTTTTTTTTTTTTTTGAAACAAGATCTCATGTTACCCAGGCTGGCCCCAAATTCACTATGTGGCCAAAGGCGACCTTGAACTTCTGATCCTTCTACTTCAATAGTGTTAGAAGTACAGGCACACACTGCACCATTGTGCTTAGACTACAGTGCTAGAGCCTCTTATGTGCTAGACAGTCTTCCAACTGAGTCATATCCTCAGCATATTTATATAACTATGTATATAAATACTGGGCATGGTGGCACACACCTTTAATCTCAGCACTTGGGAAGCAGAGGCAGGATCTCTGAATTGCAGGACAGCTTGGTCTACATAGTGAGTGAGTTCCAGGACAGCCAGGGATACATGTCTTTTTTTTAATTTCCCTTCCTTCCAGGACTGGAAGTTTAAGGAGTTATAGACAGGTTGCACCACTATGCAGTGGTTTTTGTGTTTAAATATAATTTTCTTTCTATATATACTCCTGTGTGGTTTTTGTTTTTAAATTAATTGTTTTTCCCATATAGACTCATTATAAAAAGAGTCTGTAGGTGCCACCAGAGAGCACCAAGGGCCAGGGAACAGGTTCCTGAGAAGTCACCAGCTGCTTGCAGGGTCCTGCTGTTAAGCCCCATTCTGCTCCAGCTCACAGAGAGGCTCTGGGTACTCAGCAGGCAGAGGAAATTGAGGGAGCCTGGATGGTACCATCCAACAACCTGCTCCTGCCTGCTGGGTGTCCTGGGGCCTCAAGGAAGAACAGCATGGAGGCTAAAAAGATGGCGTTTGCTACTCTTACACAGGATCTAGATTTGGTTCCCAGCATCCACATGGCAGCTCACACACATCTGTAACTCCAGGGGATCTGACACCCTCTTCTGGCCTCCTCAGGCACTAGACACATACATGGTACACAGACAATAGTGCAGGTAAAACATTCAAACATATCAATTAAAAATAAATAAACCTAGCCAGGCGTGGTGGCGCACGCCTTTAATCCCAGCACTCGGGGAGGCAGAGGCAGGTGGATTTCTGAGTTTGAGGCCAGCCTGGTCTACAAAGTGAGTTCCAGGACAGCCAGGGTTTTACAGAGAAACCCTGTCTCGAAAAACAGAAACAAACAAAAAAAAATTTTAAAAATAAAAATAAAAATAAAAATACCTAAAGGAAGACGAGGAGGAGAAGGGGGGAAGAGACAGCAAAGAGAAATTTCCAAGGGGGACATCCTGAGAAGATAACCCTCATGGATCTTTTCTGAAGACCACAGCTCAGCGCTTTACTCCCCTTGGATCTTGAGAGCGGCTGTGCATCCCATGCCTTACCCATGCCACTCAGAGAACGAGGAATCCCAATTCAAGCCCAGCCCCAGGTGTGGGCCTCGAAGGCAGGCAGAGAACTTGGGGAAGGGTGGACTACTCACCCGTGGGCACAGCCTCCTCAGCATCCCCACCTCCAGCAGAGTATTTCCTCCCAACCTCAGGGCTAAAGCTGACATCCCCTCAGGTGCACACTGTTCTAGCCACTGAAGCACTGCCAACAGGAAGCCATTGCTGACATTCAAGAGCTGGGGCAGGTGAGAGCCTGAATGGACTGGGATCCTTCTGTCAGGTTAATCTCCACAGCAACCAGCATGGACAAGCTATCTGAGACCTCCTGGGTGCTGTATTCCTCCCAGGCTAGTATTGGTTCCCTGATCCACCATCCCTTCCAGAAGAGAGCCAGTGGGTCTATCTGATGCCAGCCTGCTGGTAACCCTTCTCATCTCTCTACCTGCAATGTGGGCACAGTGACACCAGCTGGTAGTGCCAACATAGAGTCTATATAATCTCAGCTTTGTTCTACTGAAGCTTCTGAGAAACACACAGTCAGCTGGGCCTGGGGCACCCATGTCCCCGGCTTCTCCCTCTTTGAGCTTTTTATTGACATGAAAACAAGCATGAGCCTCAGAAGTTGCTAAGAATAAATTCAAAGGGAGGCTGCAGGCTAGACGCAAATGAACACAATACATGTCTGCCAAAGGATTTGTGCCCAGAATACACAAGGAACTTTTGCATCTCAGTAAGAAACCATCTAGCCAGAAGTGGGCCCAAAGACGAGAACAAACATGGTACCATAGAAGATAGATGGAGGACCAACAGAAAAGTGAAGCATCAGCCAGCATCATTGGTCACTGGAGAAATGCTATTTAAAAGCACAGTGAGGCTGGGGTGTGGCTCACTTGGTAATGTGCTTGCCTAGAATGAACAAAGCCCTGGCTTTAATTCCCCGGCACCACATAAACTGGCCATGGGTGACACACCTGTAATCCTAGCACTCAAGAGGATCAGAAATCCAAGGGCATCTTCAGCTATATGGTGAATTCAAGGCCTGCCTGTGTTACCAGAGACCTTATCTGATATGGATGGATGGATGGATGGATGGATGGATGGATGGAGTAGATAGAGCTATAAGAAGAAATCCTCATGTCTGAAGATACAGAAGGAAAATGGAGAATTTGAGGCCAGCTTGGGTTACATAGTAAGATGCTACTAGAAAAAGCAGTGCTGTCTTCAGTATACTAAAATTGGAACAACACAGAGATTAGCATGGTCCCTGTGCAAGGATGATGGGAAAATTTATAAAGAAGTCCATATTTTTAAAAGAAAAAAAAAGAAGCTGGGGTTAGGGCTAAGTGCACATGCCTTGTATTAAAGCCCTAGGTTTGCTCCCCAACACCTACTAAACAAACACAGTGAGACCATGAACCCCTATGCCATGAACCACTTTTCAATAGCTACAAACCTCTGGAAGTTTCATATACAGGGATATGGGACCATTTTCAAAATTGAGGCATAATACTGAAAATGTTTGCGGTACTACTCCAGTAACTACCGGAACTTACACAAAAAGTCACAAACACCAACCCTCACAGCAGCTTACTAGTAACAGGCCTCACTAAACACATCTCCTGTGTTCACCATGAACACAATAAAGGAGCTGTGATAGTCCAATGTGCTACTCAGGAATGAGAAGGAACCAAGTCAGACCACATCTGCTGGGACTCTACTTATACGGAAGGGTGGGAGGCTCATTTTTGTGGAGCTGTCAGCTCAAGGGTCTCTATGACCTCTGAGCCTGTCCTGGTCCCCTCCTTTGTAGAACCCCTGTTCTCGTGACCAAGCAGAAGGAGTGATTGATCCTCCCTTCCTCCCTCTTTCTCCCCCCCACCCTATGTGTGTGTGTGAGAGAGAGAGACAGACAGACAGAGGGAGGGAGAGGGAGAGAGAGAGAGAGAGAGAGAGAGAGAGAGAGAGAGAGAGAGAGAACACAGAGCCAGAGACATTGGATTCCCAGAACCAGAGTCCTATGCAGTTGTGTGCTGCCTAACATGGGTGACAAGAAGCAAACTCGTGACCTCTGCAAGAGCAGCAAGCACCCTTAACCACTAAACCATCTCTATTCCTTCATCTGTTGTCTCAGTAATTCAACACAGACAATTAACTCTGTGTGATTCCCTAAATACAAAGCCTGTCGTGGCCCATGGAGTGCATAATTATAGTGGAGTACTTCCCTGCAATCTACAGGAAGCACTTAGGTCTATCCCAGTGGCCAGTCTTCACCCATAGGCAGAGCTAGAAGCGTATGCTGTGGTATTGTTATACATGCATTAGGTCCAACACCATATGCAGCTTCTAACAGATGCACATCCAAGCCAAGGCTAGTATCACATGTATTCTCCACAGGACATCTTCTGCTCTAGCCCTTGTGGGGGTTTGCTGGCTTGTGTGTGTTTGAGATAATCTCATAGAGACACAGCCATGGGCCACTACAGATTTTGTATTTAAATAGATTGAGGCTCCAGCTGCAGCTTGCCCGTGCCTATCGGCCCATGCCCAGGCCTGTTTGTCTAGATTTGGCCCTGGGTGGTGTGTGCAGTCAGGCATACAGTGGATTTTTTTTTTTCCTGAGAAGAGGTTGTGGGGCTGCATTCCCTGGTAGTTTGTATGCCCCTAGCCTTTGAAGCAATGCTTTGAGGAATGACAGAGTTTCTTTTAGTAGCATACTCATTTTCTTTCTTTTTTGGGGTTTTTTTGTTGTTGTTGTTGTTGTTGTTTTTGGTTTGGTTTGGTTTTTTGAGACAGGGTTTCTCTGTGTTCCCCTGGCTGTCCTGGAACTCACTCTGTAGACCAGGCTGGCCTCGAACTCAGAAATCCACCTGCCTCTGCCTCCTGAGTGCTGGGATTAAAGGCGTGCACCACCACGCCTGGCTTTTTAAACATTTTTTTTTGGGGGGGAGGTTGTTTTTTTGGGGGGGTTTTCGAGACAGGGTTTCTCTGTGTAGCCCTGGCTGTCCTGGAACTCACTTTGTAGACTAGGCTGGCCTCGAACTCAGAAATCTGCCTGCCTCTGCCTCCCGAGTGCTGGGATTAAAGACGTGCACCACCACGCCTGGCTGGTCATTTTCTTTTAATAAACTTTTATCGAGGCACAGCAGCATTGTTCCACACATTTGCTGTGGCTTCACAAACACACACACACAAACACACTTAGACACAAACACATATACAGACACATACAAACACACAAATACATACAAATACAAACACACACACAAATACATACAAACACAAAAACATACACATGCACAAACACACAAATACATACAAATACAAACACAAAAACATACACATGCACAAATACACATGCACAGGCACACATGCACTCGGAACTGTGTGGTGAACCACCATCTAGGCAGCCCATTGCAGGATGATGCTCTGTGGACAGATCGGTGCCTGAATCAACAAAACACAGGCTGCTTACACAGTGGCATTATCACCAGCCTTGGAAAGAAAGGAGTCCCAACACAGGTGACAACAGAGAGAACCACGATGATCTCAGCTCAGAGAAACCAGCCAGACACTCGGACAGTTGTTGTTCCAGTCTGCCTGGATGAGAAACCTACATGAACCAAACTCCTAGAGACCACAAGGAAAATCAGTCGCCAGAGGCTGGGGAGGAGTGCAAAGAGTTGCTGGTTTCAAAGATGCTATTGTGGTTGATGAAAGAGTGTCATGGAGCCTAGGCTGGCTTCAAACATGCTATATACATCCTAGAATAATATTAAACTTCCGATCCTCCTCTCTCAGCCTCCCAAGTGCTGGGCTCATAGGCATGAGCCACAATGACTGCTGTGTCAGATGGCTTAGATGGCAACTTTATCCCAATTAAAAAAATTTTAAATTTTTTTAAAAAGGAAGCTCATACCTGTCATCTCAGCCCTCAGACAGCTAAGGCAGGAGGATTACAAGTTTAAGACCATCCTGGGCAGTTGGGCAGTTGAGCAGTGGTGGCGTATGCCTTTAAGCCCAGCACTTGGGAGAGGCAAAGGCAGGCAGATTTCTGAGCTCAAGGCCAGCCTGGTCTAAAAAGTGAATTCCAGGACAGCCAGGACTATACAGAGAAACCCTGTCTCGAAGAAGAAGAAGAAGAAGAAGAAGAAGAAGAAGAAGAAGAAGAAGAAGAAGAAGAAGAAGAAGAAGAAGAAGAAGAAGAAGAAGAAGAAGAAGAAGAAGAAGAGGGCTGGGTTTTAAGGGATCTGCCACCCTGCCCAGCTCTAGACCATTTTTTTTAAGATTTATTTTATTTATTATATGTAAGTACACTGTAGCTGTCTTCAGACACTCCAGAAGAGGGAGCCAGATCTTGTTACGGATGGTTGTGAGCCACCATGTGGTTTCTGGGATTTGAACTTATCACCTTCGGAAGAGCAGTCGGGTGCTCTTACCCGCTGAGCCATCTCACCAGCCCGACCATTTTTTTAAAAATAGTTATTGTTTTATGCTTTAAAAAATATTGACTCTAATACAAAGATGTACTTTTTAATATAAAAACGAGGTTTTTATTTTGTTTTTTGCTTTTTGTTTTAACAAAACTCCATTTCCTTCTAATAATACCAGCCTGTCATGTCTTTTTACCCTTCTTTAGGTACCACTGGAAGGAAACATCACTTCTGTGTTTATATTACGCAGATTAGTTGATATGCTTTGTTCATGAGGGAAAGCTAATGGATCCCTATGTGATGAGATGGGTCAGTGTGGAGCTGGGAGAACGGTCTGCTTTACATTTGCTTTGTCTAAGAATCTGAATGCTTTATTGGTCATAGCTGTGGTCCTTCCTCTGGAGCAGTGAATGTGATCAGAGGTGGAGCCCCTCTTGCTGCTGTTATTACAGCCCTGGAAGATGAGGTAGCACAGCTCTTTCATCCTTGCATCCCCTGGGTCGTGGGAAGCAGCAAACCAAGCATCTCCCCCTTGGCTTTCCTTTATGCCCTTCACCTACAAAGTTAGAAGCTGATGTGGAGGAGGCCACCGGTGTGAATCTGAAATATGAGCTTGCAAAATTTCCCATTTTTATAATAAAAATATATTAATGAATTAAAAAAGAAGAAGAAGAAGAAGAAAGACCATCCTGGGCTACATAATAAGACTCTAAAGTTAAAAGGGAAGGAAGGAGAGAAGAAGAAGAAGAAGAAGAAGAAGAAGAAGAAGAAGAAGAAGAAGAAGAAGAAGAAGAAGAAGAAGAAGAAGAAGAAGAAGAAGAAGAAGAAAGAAGAGGAGGAGGAGGGTCATCCTTAACTACATATGTAAGTTTGTGGCCATCCTGGGCTACATGAGACACTGTTTTTAAAAAAAAAGAGAGAGAGAGAAGGAGTGGGGGAGGAAGATGAGGAGGGCGGGCTGGGGTCAGTGCACTGGTAAATTACTTGCCCCACATTCCTGAAACCCCAGCCTGACTCACAAAGCCAGGTGGCTCCTGAGTGCATGCGGTGTGTTAGTCATCTTTCCATCAATGAAACATTTTCTGGGGTAGCAGCTATGCTCAGTCGGCCCCATTGTTTTAGAGTCTGTGGCAATTCAAAGCAGGAATGCTTGCTTATAGCAGCCAGGAAGCAGAGAGAGAATAAGGAGCGTGGGTCCTAACCACACTCCCTTTAAGGGCATGCGGCCTCTCTGACATAAGTTCTACTAGGTGTCACCTCCATTCCGTCACACTGGCCCCTGGTGACTTGTAATGTACTCTTTAATGTACTCTTTCAAGCCACGGATTTAAGAGGGTCTAGGGATTTTGTCTGTTTGTTTTTGAGAGGTTCCTATTCAGCCTTAAACTCACTGCACTGCCTAGAATGATCTTGACAAACTTCCGATCCCCCAGTTTATACATTACTGGAGAATATATGAACCCCAGAGCTATGTACTTGCTAGGCAAGCACTCTATCAACTGAGTTCCACCACTCAGACCTTCTAGTTGTTTGGTGCTGTACATGATCAGTTGAGAAAGCCACCAGGCATGGTGACTCAGACCTTGACCCCAGTGCTTAGGATCCAAGTGAGAAGGTCTTCAGTCTGAGGCCAGATAAGACCCTGTCTCAAAAAAAAAAAAAAAAAAAAAAAAAAAGGGGGCTGGTGAGATGGCTCAGCGGGTAAGAGCACCCGACTGCTCTTCTGAAGGTCCGGAGTTCAAATCCCAGCAACTACATGGTGGCTTACAACCATCCGTAATGAAATCTGATGCCCTCTTCTGGAGTGTCTGAAGACAGCTACTGTGTACTTACATATAATAAATAAATAAATCTAAAAAAGAAAAAAAAAAAAAACAGAACAGAACAAAGCCTGTCCTGTTACCCTCATTAGTCCTGAGGTTAGCTTTCCTGCCCACGTGGTAACGAGACTATCTGGGGAGGGTGTCAGCACATACTCCAAACCTGTTCCAACACTGTACTCATCCACAAAAAAGAATTTAAGAATTACTGGATTGCTGGATGGTGGTGGTGCACATCTTTAATTCCAACACTCAGGAGGCAAAGGCAGGAGGATCTCTGTGAGTTCAAGGCCACCCTGCTCTACATAATGAGTTCCAAGACAGCCAGTGACAGCCTCTACCTAGTGAGACCCTCCTTCAAAAAATATCAATAAACAAATAAAATGTAAAAAAAAAAAAAAGTAAATAAAATAAAAGAGAAAAAAGGTTGGGGTTGGCAAAATGGTTCAGCAATTAAGAGTTCAGTTCTAGGATCCCAAGTTTATTTCCCAGTACCCATGCTGGGCATCGCACAACCACCTGTACCTCCACCTCCAGGGATTGCCATGCCCTTTTCTGTGCTCCACAGGGACCCTACACGCTTGTGAATACCCCCACACGGATATACATACATACATACATACATACATACATACATACATACATACATGTTTAAAAAAAAGAAATTTCAAGATTTCAAACTGGCTTTGGAAAACCTCCAGTAGTGTTTCTGCCTGCCCCATTAATCTGCCTCTCGGTTCTCCTGTAGGACCACACCCCTCCTGGAGGACCATACCCCTCCTGGAGGACTATACCCCTCCTGGAGGACCATACCCCTCCTGGAGGACCTGGTCATATTAGAACATCAGATATATATGTTCTCTTGGAATGGGCAGCTTCTAAATCAAAGCTGTAATAAGTGGATTCGGTGCAAGAAATTCTGAAAGAACAAACCAAACCGTTTCCATACCCTGACTCAAAAAATAAAAAAATAAACAAGAAACAAAAAAACAGGATTGGGATTGGGGTATAGATACACCTGGGTAGTAGAGCACCTGGCTAACAAAGGCTCTAGGTACAATTCTGCACCTCAAGCCCCACAAAACACATAGGAATAAAAAACAGTTAAACAAATATAAGAGAAGCAGGTTTGATCTGTATAAAAGTCCCAAAGCTTGTGTGGTGGTGCCCCCACGTCTTTAATCCCAGCATTTGGGAGTCAGAGGCAGGCAGGCCGATCTCTGAGTTTGAAGCCAGCCTGTTCTACAGAGAGAGTTCAGAGACTATACAGAGAAACCCTGTCTTGAAAAACAAAAAACAAAACAAACAAAACTCAATAAAGTCCCAAGAGTCCTTTTAACGGGGCGTGGGAGCAAAAAACTGAGCGTCACTGCAACTTTGGAGCAAGCATAGAAGCTGCAAAGACGAAGGGTTCCCAAACCCAACAGGCAAGGTGAGATTCCGTGGTTCCCTGGTGTCTCCAAACCACCCTCCCTGGTGGGCTTTTTAGCCGGAAGGGCTGGCTCCTCTTCAGCAAGGCAGCAATGTGAGGGCCCTGAGACCCTCCAGCTGGGTTTAGCGCCTACAGGAGGGCACAGAGAGCCCTGGCCTGGGGCTAAGCCCCTACTCACCGCCCCGCCCCAGTCCCCCTCGGTTGTCCGCAGCAGGGGTCCTTATTGCTGAGCACTAATTCCCTTGTGTTCCAATGCACTCCACCCTCAAAGGCCTTGGCTTTATCTCGGTTGGGCAAATGAGGAAACAAGTTCAAAGAGTTTAAGTACTAATTCAAGAGCACGTAGTCACGAAGTGACAAGAGCTGGATTTAAAGCGTACCTCTCATTCTCCTGTTGCCTCCTCGGAGAATTCCTTGTTCTTTGTGGAAAGGGAAGGGTTAGGATAGGGGCTAGGTGGGGACTGGAGAGGGGTGAGAGATTGCATGAGTTCCATAATAGTTGGTTTTGTTATCGCTATAGGTGATTGCAGTACTGAGATTTGAACTCAGAGCTTGGCACATGCTAGACTCATACTTTACAACTGAAGAATATCCTCAGCCCTTGTTATTGAGTTTTGAGGCAAGTCTTACCTATTTAGCCCAGGCTGGAACACACTATGTAACCTAAGCTAGCCTTGGATTTATAGAACTCCTTCCTCTTCCTTCATCCCCCTAAATTTTGGAACTAAAGGCATAAATGACCATGCCCTACTAAGGCTTTCTTACTTTTAGAACTCAAGAGGAACTTGACTTGTGCTTTCTATAAAATTGGCAGAGAATTTGGGGGGTTAAACGAAATGTGGTATCCCTAAACTTCTGTTAGAAACGCTCAGGCATGTGCCTAGAACCACAGAAACCTTTCAACTTTGGACTAGTCCACTCTGAAGGGAGAAGCAGCCTCACCCTCTCTTATGAGCTTCCTGCAGCCAGGGCCCCAGACTTCAATGGCACAGAATGCCTGGGTCAGCGGACGCGTGCGTGCGTATGGCAGCCACAGAATGCTGGGGAGGATGTGGGCGGGTTTGCACACCGCTGGGGTGACAGGGTCTGAGGACACAGAGCCGGACCAGCGCCAACATGTTCCCAGTGAGGAGCAGCAGAGGGAGCAGTCAGAGCAGCAACTACTCTGGATCCCTGGACTAGAATATTCCATGATGTAGAGCTGAATTCCCAAGCCCACCACCATGTCCCGCATAGCTGTGGAGCCCTGGGACTTGGCTAGTGCCAACTGAACTAGTCCTCATTCCCCCCCCCACCCCCACCCCCGCCGATTTGTTGCTGGGACACAAACTTAGAAACACCACCACCACCACCAAATTACTTTTTAAAAAGCCACTGGGGCGGGGGGGCTGGTGAGATGGCTCAGCGGTTAAGAGCACCGACTGCCTTTCCAAAGGTCCTGAGTTCAAATCCCAGCAACCACATGGTGGCTCACAACCATCCGTAATGAAATCTGATGCTCTCTTCTGGAGTGTCTGAAGACAGCTACAGTGTACTTATATATAATAAATAAATAAATAAACATAAAAAAAAAAAAAAGCCCGTGGGGAGCAAGCCCGGTAGCAGCGCTCCTTTGTGACCTCTGATTCCGTCCCTGCCCCAATTCAGCTCCCACCTTGGTTTGCCTCAATGATGAACTGTGGTCGGACATATAAGCCAAATAAACCCTTTCCTCCCCAAATTGCTTTCAGTAGTGGTGTCTTTACCATAGGAATAGAAACCTAGACACCAGCTGTGGTATTGCATGCCCATAATCTCCACACCTGGAAGAGAAGGCA
>LR753873.1:0-49917 GCA_902729485.2 Mus minutoides
TATAGTTCAGCAAAAATAAGATCACATTCTTTTAGTTTTAATTTTGGCAACATTATATCTTTTATTTCCTGGATCTACTTTTATTGAAATGTTAGGTGTCGGTGTCCCCATGATCATGGAAAGCTCTGTGATTTCCACTGCCAGAGCAAATATTCTCTTTTCTGACTGTACTTTCATTGCTATCTTTTTTGCATCTAATGCATATTTGTTGCATTTCAATATTCACATTTCAGCATTATCTCCCTCAAGTAGGATAAAACATCATAAGAAGACTGACAGGGGAAATAAAATATCACTAATTAATTTTATGCAGTGATACCAACTCTAGCTATAAATATTTGCTTTACATATATTATATAATGTACTTCTACCTGTGATAAATTAATGTTATGCAAAAGAGAAAATGAGAACAAATGAGAAATAACTGTTTCAAATTAAAATAGCAAGGACTTAAAACAGTAACTTAAAAATAAGGTTCGCTTGTCCTAGAAGTCTATGGCCTTTTTTTTGTAAATCCTTATATTTATATTTATATTTATATTTATATTTATATTTATATTTATATTTATATTTATATCCTGAGTTTATGGGGACAGATATGGTGTGGTTCCTTCAGGTGGTCAAAGTAGATGCAAAAAAAAAATGCATTGCAGATTAGTAAAAGTAGTTCTCAGTAGATGTTTCTGGTTTTTCATACCAAGCTTTGAGGGAGAAAGAAAATAGAGACAGGCTTCAAAATGGAAGAAACTGTGATACTCAGCTGCAGAGCAGAGGGGAGCATGCGAAGTGGAATAGTGAAAGGGTGGAGGTCCCGTGACTAAATTACTTATATGTCTGTCCTGATTGTTTGTAATTTCTCATCTGCAGCATGGTGCACTGACTGCAAAGCAGGACAGCACAGGGATACGAGAATGGGCAAGTAAGTTCAGTGATAAGTGTCTCAGAGAAGCCCAACAATATGACTCCTTTTTTGCCCTAGGTCTGGACTTTCTCTCACGAATAAGCTGTCCTATTATTCACCATTCATCCACTGTTCAGCTGACACACAAGATTGTCTGATAACTCCCAAAGGTTCCAGAACTATTTGAAACAAAAATCATGATTGCCCTTAAAACAATAAAGAATGTAAAAACAATGTAATAATAATGTAATGATGTAAAAATAACTCATGGAATGACAGAAAACTAACAGAATATAAAAATGTCACCCTACAAATATGACTCGTACAGTATAGAGATCTGATTTAGTATTTAGTGATTAAACAAAAATGTTACCTTAATTGATGAGTTCCTTGAAGGCTGGAATTGTTTGAACCAATTGAATTATAGGGCTCAGAAGACTTTAGATACCAATACCTTCGTCACTTAAGTGACCTCTCTTCCTTCTAGTGTTCTCTTTCCATTTCATGTCTCATAACTGAAATTCTTTACTAATGTACTGAAATTTCAAAAGTCAATGGCTAGATTCAAAAGTGTAGAGTGCCTACAGGAAGGAGTAGGTAGAGAGCAGAAGTTTCACTGAAGGTTGAATTTCAGTAGCTGTCTGAACAACTCACCCTGCTGGAGACCACCAAGCACTCCTCAGTCTCTGCAGCCAGGGTTACTTCTATACACACTGGTGTGTATAGTGTTGTCTCTGAAGATTCCTTTGTGAGATATATAGAATGGAGAGATACCTTTTCTTGGGTGTTTTTCTTTACATGATATACTTTCTAAAGGGAGGAGCCTATGCTTCTCTCGGGGACAAATTAAGAGGAAAGTGAAACAGAGTAATGAGTCTTCCCCCAGGGTCATTCCCATGGATTCTCCCATGACTACAAAGCGTGTCTATCATGCAGAAGTAGCAGTAAACAAAGAAGACAAAAAACTCACAGTAGACTTTAAGGAAGATCCAGTCAGAAAACATGGCTTTCCCCTCAGTTCCATGTTCATTTCTATTTCCTTCACTACCTATACATGTACATGTATTAAAAATTTCAAACCATATATATGAGATGAATTGATACCAAGTTATAAGTTTGGTTATTTTTGTTTGCATGGTTAGTTTTTTATTTGTTTTTATTTTTTAAACAAAATTTCGTGATTTAAAATTATTTCGATCATGATTTTCCTATTCCAGTTTTTCCAAATTCTCTCCTCTTTACTCAGCCAACTTTAAGTTCTTTCCCAAAAATGGAGTCAGAAATCCAATACAACAACAAAATGCCCAAAATCTAGAAAAGAAAGTATGACATTAACCTAAAATATCAAACCATTACCAAAAGAAAGCATACACAAACAACTGTGGAGTGTGTTATTTATTGGCCAACTACTCCTGAATATGAAATCCTCCCTATAGTGGTAGATATACCCAGTGTCATTCAACTGGAGAAAACCAATTGTCCTTCTCACTGAAAGTGTAAATGACAATTAAGTCTGGTTATTCTTAAAGCTCAATTAATATCAACTGATTACAGCAAGAAAACTTTAGGAAAGTGTAGCCAGAGGACCATGAAGATGTGAGATTGTGCCTTCTTGCAACGACATGAAGACTACATCCATGAAATCTCAACATCAAGGCAGATTAAACAAAAGAGACAATTCCAACCATACCTGACATTCTAACATAGTTAGGAAAATATCTGACGGCCCCATCCCTAGCTGAAGAGCATCAAGCAATAAAATCTGCTGAGAATTTTTAATCTTTCCCAGGAATGAGGTCCCTGGATGCTTAACCAGTACCAAGCGATCAACCCTAGAAACATAAGCAAAAATTAAGGTACTTAGTGGATTCTTTATATATTATATAATCTTTATATATAGTCATTCATTTATATGTAACATCAATGGCCTAGAGAAAGCAACAAATTTGGGAAGGTGTGGGTGGGAAAATAGAAGGAAAGAATGAATGTAATATATTTTAAGTAATATATATATATATATATATATATATATATATATATATATATATATATATATATTTCATAGGAAAAAAGGAAATATGCTGAATTAAAATACAAAGAGGAAATAGCATTAAAGATAATTAATAATTTAATATAAAAAGTTACAGAACAAATATTAAGAGAATACTTATCAAGAAAATGCATACAAGCCAATGTATTTTGAAAATATGCTATTATTTCCCAGTATCAGTCAATACAGGGTACCATTAAAGGAATTTTAAAAATTAACAAAAATCGAGAGTTTTAAAATATGTGTCACATATACATGTAGAATTTCATTATGCTGTGTTGGAAGACAACAAATATGTACATAAATCTATAGATAAGTATTTTCAAGAGTAGAATGTCTCAGAGAAATAAATATATCAATCTCCCCCAATTCAATCTATTATTTCAATGCAGTTTTAATCAAAATCCACTTTGGGATATAAAAAGTGACACAGGACAAAATGAAAGCTTTAGAGCTGGACATACTAAGGGAGATTAAAATGCTGAGGTTTATTTTTCTTTTTCAAATATCATTAGAAAGTAATAAAATGATATGTCAATAACAACAATAAACCAATTGAAAAAGACTAATGAAATATGACATATCACAGAGTAGACACAAGTAGTATATCACAGGCAAATGGTGAACAAACATGACATGTGTCTAATCTATACAAGTCAAATTTGTGTTCAGTCTAAGAGAAAAATAGAGTAAATTACTTACTGATTTTACTAAAGATATGGCTATAGATTTACTATATATAGATTACTAATTTAAGGTAAAATTGAGTGTTAATTGAGCCTCAATCCTTGTATTCCTATTTCATCCCCTGACTCAGTCTATCTGACATTGTATAGCAGAAACAAATCTTTCATACATTATACAGAAAAGAAAACCAAGTATCCACTCTCATCTGCAATTTAGCCTGATTTAAATATTCCAGCTCCTCAGTTTCTGACTATTACGAATAAAGCTCCTAGAACATAGTTGAACAAATGTCCTTGTGGAATGGTGGAGCATGTTTTCAGTATATATCTAGTAGTTGTATACCAGGGTCTTGAGGTAGAACTATTCACAGTTTTCTGAGAAACCACCAAATTGATTTCCAGAATGGTTGTACAAATTTACACTCCCACCAGCAATGTAGGAGTGTTCCCCTTGCTCCACATTCTCACCAGCATGTGCTGTTCCTCGAGACTTTATGATGGGTTTAAGGTGGGATCTTGGAATTGGTTCAATTTGCATTTCCCTGATAACTAAGGACACTGATCGTTTCTTTAAGTGTTTCTCTGCCATTAGAGATACTTTTGCTAAGAATTCTCCATTTAACTCTGTATTCCATTTTGGAGTTATTTGGGTTGTTGATGTCTAACTTCTTGAGTTCTTCATATATTTTTGATATTAGCCTTCTGTCAGATGGAGGGTTGGTGAAGATCTTTTCCTAATCTATAAGCTCACATTTTGTCCTATTGACAGTATCCTTTGACATATAGAAGGTTTTCAGTTTCATGAGGTTCCATTTATTTAATTGTTGATCTTAGTGTCCAAGCCACTGGTGTTCTGTTAAGGATGTTATCTCCTATACCAGTGAGTTCAAGGCTATTCCCCACTTTCTGATCTATTAGATTTATTGTATCTGGTTTTATGTTGAGGTCTTTGATCTACTTGCATGCATGTGAGTTTTGTGCAGTATGTTAATATGGATCTATTTGCATTCTTCTACATACAGACATCCAGAAACTGAAAACAACCTAGATGTTCCTCAACTAAAGAATGGATAAAGAAAATGTGGTTTATTTACACAATGGAATACTACTCAGCTATTTAAAACAAGGACATCATGAATTTTGCAGAAAAATGAATGAAACTATCATCCTGGGTGAAGTAACCCAGACCCCAAAATCACATATATACAAACTTATAAGTGGATATTAGCCATAAAATACAGGATAACAAAGCTACAATCCACAGACCCAAAGAAGCCAAATAACGAGGAGGAGTCCAGGAAGAATGGTTAAATCTTTCTCAGAAGGAGAAATAAAATAGATATCAGAGGTGGGTAGAGGGAGGGGAATGGGTGGGAAGGGGAATGGGCAGAGTAGAGGAGCAGGGAGCAGGTGTAGGGAGACCAATGGAGAGAGAATGTAAAATGGCTGTGGGCTGGGTATGGGAAGGGCATCTCTAGGACATGCCAGAGACCTAGGTCAAGAAGGAGATTCCAGGGTGTCTGTGGGGGTGACTCTGAGAATTCTAGCAGTTGGGGATATGGATGACCCCAAGTGAGTTCTGCCTACAGATATGCAGGGACAAAGGCAGAGCAGAGATGGAGGGAATGGCCCAGTCAATGACTGGCCCAAATTCAGACTGATACCCTATGCAAGAACTAATTGTTAACACTATCAATGATGATTTAAAGCTTGCAGACAGAAGCCTAGCATAACTGTCCTCTGAGAAACTCCACCATGCAGCCAACAGAAACAGATGCAGAGATCCAAAACCAAACATTAGATGGAGCTCAGGAGTTTTGTGCAAAAGTTGGGGAAAGAATTGAGAGATCCTGAGAGGACAGGGATTCCACAGGAAGTACAACAGAGTCACCTAACCTGGAACCTTGGGCACTCCCAGAGACGGGCCCACCAAACAAAGAGTGAGCATGGGCTAGACCTAGCTCTCCTACCACACACACCTATATAGCAGATGTGCATCTTGGTCTTCATGTGGGTTTCCCCAACAACTAGATCAGGGCCTGTAGCTGAATGTCTTCCCTGCTTGTGGACCCCATTCCCCTACCTGGGCCTCCTTGTCTTACCTCTCTGGGAGAGGATGCACCAGTGCTGCAGTGACTTGATGTGTGTGTGTGTGTGTGTGTGTGTGTGTGTGTGTGTGTGTGTGTGTGTGAAGGAGAATATGATAACCCAGTGCGGGGGGGGGGCTCCCTCAAAAGGGGAAAGCAGAATGTCAGGAGGATTTTCGTGGGGCTACTGGGAGAGTACAGGGGCTAATATTGGGAAGTAAAGTGAATAAATAAATAAATAAATAAATAAATAAATAAAGTAAAATAGATACATTCTTAAAGAAAAAAATTCTAACTTCCTATATGTATGTAATCTTCATGATAGAGAAATTGTTGGAGGTGTGCAGCCCACATCCCCATTTTCTTGCTTATTCATTTATTTATTCATTTATTTACTTATTTTGGCGGTATGGCTCTCATGTGCCTACACTTTTCTATCACCTTCCAACTACTAATGGTGGGTGAGGGCTATTGCATTGATTTTTTTTTTTTTTTTTTTTTTTTTTTTTAGGAACAAAGATGAAAAATGTCATTAAAGAACATGTTCTCAAAAGGAGATTCAGTGTTTCTGGGGGATGAGATAGTTGATCCATGGCTGTTCAAAGACATGTCATTCTGTGCATTTCTTAAAGCTAGCAATTCACTTGTACAATTACTATGTACGGTTTTATTCATGTTGTTAGTTAGAATTCTGTCCAGGCTTCTGGTTTGTTTGTGTTTGTTTTTCAAGATAGAGTTTCTCTGTGTAGTCCTGACTGTTTGGAACTCATTTTGTAGATCAGGATGGCTTCAAACTCACAGGATTCTCCTGAACTCTGCCTCCCAAGGGTGTGTTACGACTGCCTGGCTTCTTTGCAATTTTCTTACCTTATTAATATTGCTAGTTCAACACAGTGTCCAGGAAATCCCCTAAAAGAATGCAGGTCAAAGTCTCTTAATATAATTAAAGCACTAAGAGTACTTAATTATTTGTCAAATGAAAAATGACTTTTATTATTTTTTGAAAATTGTTTTATTTGCATTCCAAATGTTGCCTTCCCAGTTCACCCTCCAAGAGTTCTTCACCCTTTCCCCCTCCTTTTGCCTCTGAGAGGGTGCTTCCCTCACCCCACACCCCTCCATCTCCTGTCCCTAGGGCATCAGGTCTTTACAAGATTCGGGGCATCCTCTTCCATCTTGAACAGACAAGGCAGTCCTCTGCTACACATGTGCCAGGGCCCATGAAATAGCCCATCAACTATAGGTTCTGATTTTCTGAAACTATTCTGTACATAGATGTAAAGCTACAAAGAATTAAAATGATGTTAAAATTTTATGTAGTTATAATCTGAGTCATCTCTTTATTCATCCAGAAAATAGTTACCGAGACTGCTATACCAGTGCTATACCAGGTAATAATTTAGACGCATGTATATTCCAGAAAACTGAAAATAAGTGAGAATACAGTAAGTTGAATGGGAGAAGGAAGAGATAGATATAGTGATATTTCATTGTTTACATGTATTAATTCTCAAGAATAAATAACAGTATAATAATATATGACATATGATATATGATACATGATATATATCCTCATACACACATACACATATATACATATATAGGTGTGTATATATATATATATATATATATATATATATATATATATATATATATATATATTCTCTTGCCCTGTAAAACTGCCACTTGAAAAAGAAGAGAAATTTTTAATGCATTTAAAAAACAAGCAAATTTAAAAAAAATTATCAAGTATATGTTACAGCCAGCAGAGAGCCATAGAGGGGGCTGCTTAAGAAATCAGAGTCTATCACCTCTGAAGGAATGTGCTAGCTATGGGTTATGGAACACTAGAGTTCAAGGAAATGAAAGAGAGATGGATCATTGGGCTTGGAGAGCCTTTGTAAAATTTAGATTTCCCAAATTATTCTGAAAATTAAGGAGCATTGCATGATTTGAAGTGAAGGAAAGATACTACAAAAGTGAAGCTTACCATTTGGTGCTGTTATGCTCATACATGGAATGGAAATTCAATAGACAGCTCTTTAATGAAGTTTTACTGCCACATGTAACAGAAAACTGGAGTAGCAGCAAACATGTGGGAATACAGTGAGTTAGAGGGGAGAGGAAGAGATGGATATGGTCATACTTCAGTGTGTACATGTAGTAATGGGAGAGGAAGAGATGGATACGGTCATACTTCATTGTGTACAAGTAGTAATGGGAGAAGGAAGAGATGGATATGGTCATACTTCAGTGTGTACATGTAGTAATTCTCAAGAATAAAGAACAATTAACAGTGTGAGGGGAAAATTTATTATCAATAAGAGGATTAATGCTTCTGATAAAGAGAGAAGTAATAATTTAGATAGAAGTGCATATGCTTGCATATTCTATTTCTATTAAATGAAAAATGTAAAATATGTTCATTTTTCCTATGATAAATTTTATCTTTTCTTCTGTGTTCCATTCCATTTCATTAGGAATAGTAGAGATTTGTAAACTTGGGATTCAAACCCTCAGCATTATCCACCCAAGACGGGTGCTCTGTCATTTCAGTTTCCCTAATTCCTAAAATCTTTTTTAAATGTATGTGACTGTACAGTAATGGATTTTTCATCTAAATTTGTAAATAATATTAAATTAGTTTTCTAATCATGATTTAAAGCCTGAAATATAACAGTTTCCATTTTAAACTTTTGAAAAATATAAACTTATTGATCATAAAGTATATCCCTTTTACTTAATGTAATAACTTAAATGTAATAAATGAAAATGGCCATATCAGTATTATATTCAAATGATATAACTCTTTATGGAACAATTACTAATAATTTTAAAAGAATTAATCAATAAGATGTGTTCTTTGATGTAATTAAAGACCTGATGAGGAATGAGCCATGGAAATGTGATACGCTGAAGCCTTTTGACAATGCTCTTAGTTTGAACCATATAAACCAATGGCCAATGTTTGAAAACTGAGGTACATGAAGAGCCATGAAATGAAAGTGGGTCAATAGAATAAGCATCAGCTGTCAGATATTGCATTTACTCTGATATACCTGTGACACTGTGACAACAATGAATGTATTTAAGCAATAAATTGTATTAACAGGCTAGCATCCCTGACTTTCTGTAAATGGGGAGTGAAAAGGTCAGAGAACCAAAAAGAGTGCGGTGACATGTTCTCTTCTGACTACACCACTCATGAACTCACAGAAGCTGTGCTTGTCTGCATAAGACCCACATAAGAACACACTAGCCCAAATTCCTGCATAGATAAGGAAGGTGTTATTACTTTCATGCCTTTCTGAGGAACTATCGAACATTGTTTGCTGCTGGAGAAAGAATCATTCTTCCTTAAAGGTATGCTACTGGTAGGCTCTAGTGGATAGCCACACACTTATGTCCTGTGGTCAGCAGCAATTTGGTCTATGGAATTATCAGAGAATAACATGAAGAGGGAAAAAAGAAGAATAATTATGAGGAGAGAAGCATAATGGGAAGAAGAAAAAACAAGAGGAGGAGGAAGAAGACAACAACTGCATGAAGGCAGGGAGGATTTGGATGGGCTTAAGGATATCGGGTGGATATGGTCATATTATACATGTATGTAATTTTGAAAATAATAAGTAAATGGTTAATAAAAGTAAAAAATAATATCCATAATGGGTATTTCAACATATAGATAGATGTTTATATGTTATATGTTTATATGTTATAGATATGTTTAACACATAGATGTTTTTAAAATAACACATAAAGGTCTTATTTTAAAGGGGCAAGAAGAAAGAACGATTTAAGAGATCTAATCAGATATATTTTGCTACAGAGAAAATCCTCTTTCAAAATTAGTGACTTCAAAAATAATCTCATAATTTCATATGCTGACAACTTGGGCCAAAAGCAAATAGGCTATTTTCCAGATCTTCATCATTATTTCTTTATCAATCAGTTTTATGTTTCCAGCTTGATGAAGTAGTCTCCCACTTATGGTCTTTCATTTATAATGGGGTAACTGAGTTTGTTCATCCAGTTACTAAGTAGGGTACCAGTGTATAAGTATGCAAGGTTTCTGGAGAGATTGTCTAAGAAGTGGCACACAGACTCCCTGTTACATCCTACTGGCCAGATTAAGTCTAGGGGACTTAGGAGGGGGTGGAGATTTCATCCTTTGATAGGAAGAGATGCAATTCACCTTTCAAGGATATCAGATATAGGGAGATGTTATAGCTTGCCGTTTTTGACATATATAAATTTCTAACATTCTCAAACTATGCTGAAATCTACATTAGCACCTCCAAAGTACTTATCTAGATGTGGGCTGAAATTCAAGGCAGTAATCTCAATTCAGAATAGGTGATTAAAGAAAATTTGGAACAAAGTAAACATTTTCAAACTATTGTTGTTTAGAGTCAGCAATTTTATTCCATTTTTTAAAATGGCATATTCAGAGAAACTTACATAACAGGTAAAAATTTTACTCCCCAATTCTACTGATAGCCATTCTTTGGAACACCTTACATTAAGGAAAACTCTTGAGAAAATATCAAAGGATCTTTACTATTAATTAAAACCACAGGGAAATCAAGATCATTCCCCTAATTACTAGGGGGAAATACTGCAGTAGATAAATCCTGCTGAGAAGGCTTTAGGTATAACAGTCTTCCTTCATGAACAAGGGAGATTTAAACTGAATAAGACCAGGGAAAAGAAGGGAACGCATTGTTCCGTGTGGAGGTAAGAGAAGAATTCACATCTGTCTGAGATGTAGGTGGAACATTTTCATGAAGATAAACCTCCAAGCTGGTAGAGGGGGAGAGTTACTTAGCGTTCCTTCCATTAACTGAATAATATTGAAGAATAACATTTATCTTGAGAAAGAAAAACATACATACAGAAGTCAGTGGTAATATCACATTATGTGTCATATCAGAATAATTAACATTTTTAACTGCTATGTTATTTCCATCTATTATGACAGCCTCGGAGTTTTCTAAATAAAATTAGAATCCAAGGACAAACATCAGCTTTCCCGCTGCTTTGACAACTTCTCATGATTGTCATCCATATATGTAGATCAGTGTGTGGTCAGTCACCAAGCAGGTTGCTCTGGAGCTCAGACTAATCTTGTCTCTGTGTTTAGATGTTGCATGCATCCTTCCACTTGCTTGTGTTTTCTTTGCCAGCATTGAGGCATCACTCTCTTCCAAACATCTGTATGAGTAAAAAGCTTAGTAGGATCAAAGCATGTGGCTGAACTATTTCATCCAGGACATCTGGAACCTCTCATTTTCTTGACAAAATGTCCTGGCTTTTTAGAATCATTGCTTTTTATTCTTTAATCTATCAGGGGAACTCATCAGAGATTTCACTTAGAACAAAGTATTAATATAAACAATCTGCTTCCATCCTTCAAGAACATTGCTTCTGCTACAAGTCCCACAGATACACTAGCATGGTTAGAGAAAGGTTTTTGCAGAATCTACTTATACCAAGACCGACTAGGAAGTACCAGAGTGACCTAAGACTCTCAAAAGCAATAAGGTGGTTACCATTTGCTGTATACAATCTTGTACCTCCTGCTAGTGTACTAGGAGAGTTGTGTGTTTTCCAACATCATTACTGGTATTATATCTCATTATTACTCTGCTGGCTGCCCCAAATTGCCAAGACTTCAGCTGGGAAGTTGCCAACTGTAACTGACAATACTGACATCAAAGTCTTTAGTCATTCAATGAAATCATACAAATAAGAGGGAGAAACTGCAGAAAGCCAACCACCCCCACCCATTTGTATTTAATGGAAGTTGAGGGTCAGAGGGATTATTCCAGATATGGAGTTGATCCAGTGGTACAGGTAAGGTAAGTGCAACATGGAAAATCAAAATAGAGAACAAGTCCACTGTTGGCAACATTTCCTCTAATGTTCTGAGTGTCCTTTAAACCTGAAAGCCCACCTTATTGTACCTTGCAAGCTTATTCTTCTCTAATGTGTCCAAATGCCTCCTCCAAAATGTCATATAAAACAGAAGTAAGCAACATGCAGCCTTTGACTTATTTCTCCAAATCTGGCCTTCATTCATGCTGGTGTAAGTACCAACAATCCATTTATTTTTGTTGTTGAATAATAACTCATTACATGTATGTATAAGTTTGTATGGTTGCCAATCATCTGCCATTTAGATGATTGTTTTGAGTTTTACATGCAAGGTTATTTTTTCATTCTAAATCCAATTAAATTAACAATGAAAATTAATAGTCACTCTATAGATCCCAGAGAACTTCCCAAAGTGAACAGAGAGCATAGATTGCTTTAGGCAGATGGGGTGGAGTAGAGTGGATTTCTGAGCTATGGAAGGACTGGTCTGTTGGTCAGGATACTTACAAGGCAAGTGTATCAGAGTGACAGCCATAGTTTATTTCAAGATTTCCTCTTAGTTATAAATATATCTCTTTGACATTGTCAGGGCAGCAGGTGAACTATTTAGATGGTATGTACTCCTGATGCAGCTTATGAATTTCTGGCACTGCTTCTTGCAAGCACTGTTCAATTGCTATATGACACTTTCAAGATACCTGATAGCAAAAACTGCTCTAGGACCCCACTTTTGGCTTTGATAATCTTAGCCATGCATGTTCTTTTTCAAGATATGGGGTCTAAATAGGGAGACTTTGGTAATCTCTCATAGACAGATACTTTAGGATCCAGATGGAAACCTGCTTCATTTCGTACCTAACACTTCTTTGTGGGCTCACTGGTTTCTGCTGGCTTGATTTTTCTGCCTCTAGAGTTTCTTACCTACACTTCATACTCATATTGTACCTCAAAACCTAACCCATTTCCCTTGTAACACGCAAAGCAGCATTTATGGGATGATGCAAGCAGAACTCTGGGGCTTGATATATTCAGCATAAACTGAATGGATCTTCTCTTAGGTTATACAGACAATAAGAGAGTCACATATTTTATCTAATCTTTGAAGAGCCTTCAGAAAATGTTCTTTGATAGGTGACTCAAAACAACTTTAAAATTAATATAAAAGGCAATTTTTAGCACACTCATATTATCCTACTTTAATGTACTTAATGTAGTTTATAAACTTCACTTTTTGCTTTTGTTTTGGGGGTGGGGTTATTTATTGCTGTTTTTGTTGTTTGAGGCAAGTTTTTCTGTGTAGCCCTGGCTGTCCTGGAACTTACCCTGTAGATCAGACTGGCCTTGAACTCAGAGATCCACCTGGCTCTGCCTCTGAGTTCTGGGATTAATTAAGACATGCACCACCATTGCACAACAAAATTGACATTTTGGCATGTTAGTTTCATATTTATATTTGTTTTGTGGTGCTATGGATTGAATACAGGGTTGTGTGAATGATAGGAAAATGCTGTACCAAAGAGCGACATCTACACTCCATTTTCTGTCTTCTTCATTGGGAAATACATTTATGAAGATAGTCTCTTTTCTTCACTCCTGGCAACAACAAATACAAAGATATCTTAGAGACAATATTGGTCCCAAATGGATATCTGTTTATTAATCCAAGGATAAAGAAAAACACAGATTTTCCTAAAACTTATTTGCCTTTTGATTCTTGCATGATCAATATGTCTGGCTTTTTACATTTCATCTAGGAATTGAGCTGTGTGTTTCTGCCCACGAGGATAAACTTGGCTGAGACTATAATGAGAGTTAACAGAACCACGTCAGTGGCAGAATTCCTCTTCTCTGGATTTCCCCAGTTTGAAGATGGCAGTTTCCTCTTCTTCGTTCCTTTGTTCTTCATTTACATATTCATTGTTTTTGGAAATCTCATTGTGTTTTTTGCAGTCAGGATGGATACCCGTCTTCACAACCCCATGTACAATTTCATCAGCATTTTCTCATTTCTGGAGATCTGGTACACCACTGCAACTATTCCAAAAATGCTTTCCAATCTCATCAGTAAGCAGAGGACCATCTCTTTGATTGGCTGCCTGCTACAGATGTACTTCTTCCATTCACTTGGAAATTCAGAGGGCATTTTACTGACCACAATGGCTATTGACAGGTATGTTGCCATCTGCAATCCTCTTCGGTACCCAACTATCATGACTCCCCGGCTCTGTGCTCAGCTCTCTGCAGGCTCCTGCATCTTTGGCTTTCTTGTGCTGCTTCCAGAGATTGCTTGGATTTCCACACTGCCCTTCTGTGGCCCCAACCAAATTCATCAGATCTTCTGTGACTTTGAACCTGTATTGCGTTTGGCCTGTACGGACACCTCCATGATTCTGGTTGAGGATGTGGTTCATGCAGTGGCCATCATCTTCTCTGTGTTGGTTATTGCCATCTCTTACATGAGAATCATCATTGTGATCCTGAGGATCCCCTCTGGTGAAGGCCGTCGGAAGGCTTTCTCTACTTGTGCTGCCCACCTTGGTGTCTTCTTGATGTTCTATGGCAGTGTCTCCCTCATGTACCTGCGTTTCTCAGCTACTTTCCCACCAATTTTAGACACAGCTATTGCACTAATGTTTGCAGTTCTTGCACCCTTTTTCAACCCTATCATCTACAGTCTGAGAAATAAGGACATGAAGATTGCAATTAAGAAGCTTCTCTGCTCTCAGAAGATGCTGCCTACAACTGCAAGCTAATCTGCTCATAGATGACTGTCTCTGTAGATTTTACTCCAACATATTAAACCTTATAATTAGCATATAATTCATTCATTGTTACACTGATACTCTTCATGTCTTTAAATCAGATAGAAAATACTCATCTAGTTTACAATAAGATGGTGAAATATGCAAAGCAAATATGAATGTCTAGGCAGCTCATGCTTTGTAAACTTGGATTTTATATTAAATTGTTACTATATATGAGTACTAGTAACAAACACAGAATGTGAAATATAGTACTTAGTATAATAATATCTACAGATGTTAAAGTTTACTCTTAAATGATACTGCACACTAATCTTGTGATGTCAGAGAAACAACTAATTAATTTTTACCTGTTAGTTTCAACATCTATAATATTAAAAGTAATATATTTTAAAACTAAGACCTCATATTAATTTAAAATTAAGTGAGCTATTAAAAACACTTTGAAATATTATAAAAGGCCAGTGAAAGCCAATTGTCAGCTGTTACTATATGTGGTTGACAATGGTTTGGATACTTTAATGCATATTATAATATAAATATATTAAATTCATATATCTAAGAATATTATGTGTGGTTGTTATTTATACCATATTTGTTTCTATTATTTTTCTGAGGTAAGGAAAAATTCTGCCTTCATTCTTTTTAAATACTTTGGTTGAATTCATCCAACTTAATTTAATTGGATATTTTATTCAAAATGATCTTCACATATTCACAAAAAACAGATATAGATGGTAGATAAATAGGTAGAAAAATAGGTAAATGGAAAATAGATGATAGATAGATGATTAGATAGATGGATAGATAGATAGATAGATAGAGATAGGCAGATTATAAATAGATAATAGAAACCTCCTGTGAACTTCAATATTTTTGTGTCCTTTGAAATGTGTTTTGTGCAATATCACCAAGAACTAACTTTTTGCAATTCAAGGATAGATGTCTGTATATAATAAACTAATTCAAACCCATATATTACAACTTTATTTCTCCCCAAATCCAAAAGACATAAAGTTAAAACTACTATAAGTATTGAAAATATTAAAAATAACAAAAAGTTAAATATGTATGAAATTATATTCTGATACCTGTGGTGGATTTTTTTATGTTTGTATACAATTTTAGATTTTATTTATTTTAATATTAACTTACACAGTTCAGCAATATAAAATATTTATCAATGTAAGATAATCCTTTCATATCTACCCTAATTTCTCTATTACTATTTAATCCACTATACTATTTACATAGATTTTTTTAAATTAGATATTTTCTTCATTTACATTTCAAATGCTATCCCAAAAGTCAGCTATAACCTCCCCCTGCCCTGCTCCCCTACCCACCCACTCCCACTTCTTGGCCCTGGCATTCCCCTGTACTGGAGCATATAAAGTTTGCTAGACCAAGGGGCCTCTTTTCCCAATAATGGCCGACTAGGCCATCTTCTGCTACATATGCAGCTAGAGACATGAGCTCTGGGGGTACTGGTTAGTTCATATTGTTCTTCCACCTATAGAGTTGCAGACCCCTTTGGCTCTTGGGTACTCCCTCTAGATCCTACACTGGGGGCCCTGTGTTCCATCATATAGATGACTGTGAGCATCTACTTCTGTATTTGCCAGGCACTGACAAAGCCTCACAGGAGACAGCTATATCAGGGTCCTTTCTGCAAAATCTTGCTGGCGTATGCAGTAGTGTCTGGGTTTGGTGGCTGATTATGGGATGGACCCCGGGTGGGGCAGTCTCTGGATGGTCTTAGCTCCAAACTTTGTCTCTTCAACTCCTTCCGTGGATATTTTATTCCCTATTCTAGGGAGGAATGAAGTATCCACGCGTTGGTCTTCCTTCTTGATTTTCTGTGTTTTGGAAGTTGTATCTTGGGTATTGTAGGTTTCTGGGCTAATATCCACTTATCAGTGAGTGCATATCAAGTGACTTCTTTTGTGATTGGGTTACCTCACTCAGGATGATTTCCTCCACATACATCCATTTGCCCAAGAATTTCATTCTTCATGTCCTTGTTTCTAAGACTATAAATGATGGGATTGAAGAAGGGAGCAAGTCCAGTAAACATCAGTGCAATTGCTGTTGCTAAAACTCTAAAAAAGTGGCATTGAAATGCAAGTACATGAGTGACACACTGCCAAAGAATATCAGAAAGACCATGAGGTTTTTCTTCTCTGCCTCTCATGTGACGTGTATTCTCTTCTTCTGAAGGTAGCTCTCCCGGGAACATGGAGAATGGAAGTCTGTCAGCCGTGACAGAGTTTATCTTCACCACCTTTCCCAGGCTCCAGGATGGCAACCTGCTGTACTTCTTCTCTTTGCTTTTCATCTATACTTTCATTGTCATTGGGAATCTGTTGATTTTCTTTGCTGTAAGGCTGGACAGCCATCTTCTAAATCTCATGTATAATTTTATAAGTATTTTTTTCCTTTCTGGAGATCTGGTACACCATAGCTACCATTCCAAAAATGCTGTCCAACCTCATCAATGAAAAGAAGTCCATCACCATCACTGGATGCTTCTTTCACTCATTGGGAAATCCAGAGGGGATTTTGCTGATCACCATGGCTGTTGACAGATACATAGCCATCTGCAACCCTCTTCGCTATCAGATGGTCATGACACCCAGACTCTGTGTTCAGCTCTCTGCAGGCTCTTGCATCTTCAGTTTCCTCATCTTGCTTCCTGAGATTGTGATGATTTCCACTCAGCCCTTCTGTGGACTGAATCAGATCCATCAGATCTTCTGTGACTTGGTCCCTGTGCTGAGCCTGGCCTGCACAAACACTTCCATGATTGTCATTGAGGATGTGACCTACACAGTAGCCGTTATCATCACTGTTCTTATCATTGCTCTGTCCTACGTAAGAATTGTCATCGTCATCCTGAGAATTCCTCCTTCTGAGGTTAGGAAAAAGGCTTTTTCTACCTGTGCTGGTCACCTCATGGTCTTTCTGATATTCTTTGGCAGTGTGTCACTCATGTACTTGTGTTTTCAATGCCACATTTTTAGAGTTTTAGAGATAGCAATTGCACTGATGTTTACTGTACTCACTCCCTTCTTCAATCCCATCATTTATAGTCTTAGAAACAAGAACATGAAGAATGCAATTAAAAGGCTCTTCTGCCTTCACAAAGTTTTGAACACATCTGTAAGTTAAATTTCAGCCACAGGTTCTTTGTTATTGTTTAAACTATTTATTTAATACATTAGAACATGGTATTCCTTTATCTATACCTAGCTCTTTGTTACATTGAAATTTGTCAGTTGAAATTTTTGTTAATATAAAATCAGATTATTATCTCTGTGTCATCATTATAAAATTTCTTCTGAATATGATGAAGTGGTTTAATTTTATGTTTACAGGATGTTTCTTAAAAATCTTGTTCATTGCATTTGAGAATAGAATAATATGGCTTAGCTAGATATATACTGTACTATGAGGTATGAAGCCTCCATTCTTGCAATAGATCTTAGATATAAAAATACATATTAATGAATCATGAATTACATGATTAGGTAATAATGCAATATAGAATCCTATATTCCCTGATATATAGATAGATAGATAGATAGATAGATAGATAACATAGATGATAAATAGATAAATATAAATAGATGATAGATGGATAATGTTACAAAAATGGATAGGTGATAGATTGATAGAAGATGGATAGGGGACAAATAATAGATTGATTAATATATAAATAGTAGCTATATAATCGGTAGACAGACAGACAGACAGACAGACAGACAGACAGACAGACAGTAGGACAAATACACTTAGGTTTTAGGATACCTCTAATACTACCTTCATAGTGGCTGTATTAATTTACTTTTCCATGGTCAATGCAGTACTGATTTTTTTCTTCTACATCTTTATCAGGAGTTTTAGGATCTCATTTACTTAATTGTTTGTAATTTTTTATAATCACTTTTTTTTCTTTTATTTTTTTTAATTAGAGAAATTCTTCATTTACATTTCAAGTGTTATCCCAAAAGTCCCCTACACCCACCCCCGCCCTGCTCCCCTACCCTCCCCCTCCCACTATTTGACCCTGGCATTCCCCTGTACTGGGGAATATAAACATTGCTAGACCCAGGGCCTTTCTTCCCGAATAATGGCCAAGTAGGCCATCTTCTAATACATATGCAGCTAGAAACATGAGCTCTGGGGGTTCTGATTAGCTCATATTGTTGTTCCATCTATAGGGTTGCGGACCCCTACAGCTCTTGGGTACTCTCTGGCTCCTACATTGGGGACCCTGTGTTCTGCCCTATAGATGGTTGTGAGCATCCACTTCTGTATTTGTCAGGGACTGTTGAAGCCTGCCAGGAGACAGCTATATCAGGGTCCTTTCAGCAATATCCTGCTGTTGTGTGCAGTAGTATCTGCATTTGGTGGCTGATTATGTGATGGACCACCTGGGTGGGGCACTCTCTGGATGGTTCATCCTTTCTTTTAGCTCCAAACTTTGTCTCTGCACCTCCTTCCACGCATATTTTAATCCCTATTATAGGGAGGAATGAAGTATCCACGCATTGGTGTTTCTTGATTTTCTTGTGTTTTGGAAATTGTATCTTGGGTATTCTAGGTTTCTGGGCTAATATCCGCTTATCAGTGAGTGCATATTAAGTGACTTCTTTTGTGATTGGGTTACCGCACTCAGGATGATATCCTCCAGATACATCCATTTACTCAAGAATTTCATAAATTCATTGTTTTTAATAGCTGAGTAGTACTCCATTGTGCAAATGTACCACATTTTCTGTATCCATTCCTCTGTTGAGGGACATCTGGGTTCTTTCCAGCTTCTGGCTATTATAAATAAGGCTACTATGAACAAAGTGGAGCATATGTCCTTTTAACCAGTTGGAATATCTTCTGGGTATATGCCCAGTAGAGGTATTGCTGGATCTTCCAGTAGTACTAGGTCCAATTTTCGGAGAAACTGCCAGACTGACTTCCAGAGTGGTTGTACCAGCTTGCAATCCCACCAGCAATGAAGGAGTGTTCCTCTTTCTCCACATCCTCGCCAACATCTGCTGTCACCTGAATTTTTTATCTTAGCCATTCTGCCTGGTGTGAGGTGGAATCTCAGGGTTGTTTTGAGTTGCATTTCTCTGATGATTAAGGATTTCCTCTGTAAAGCAAAAGATACTGTCAATAAGACAAAAAGGCCACCAACAGATTGGGAAAGAATTTTTACCAATCCTAAATCTGATAGGAGGCTAATATCCAATATTTACAAAGAGCTCAAGAAGCTGAACACCAGAAATTCAAACAACCTCATTAAAAAATGGGGTACAGAGCTAAACAAAAAATTCTCAACTGAACAATGCCAAAGGGCTGAGAAGCACCTTATAATCACATTTTTAACTGGTATGGCATGGTACCCAACTGAAGTTTTATTTGTACTTCCTGCTCATAATTGAGAGAATTTCTATGTACTTTTATGCTAATTTTATATTTTTAGTAACTATTTATGTATTTTCTTATTTTTATTAGATTATTTGGTTTTTGCTATTATGTCTTATTTCAAATTCCCCATGTAGCATACACATAAAGTCTTTGGCATATATTTAACAAATATCTTCTCCCATTCTGCAGGTTACTTATTCACTCCACTGATTATTGCTTTTGTTAAGCAAAATCACTTTAGATTTATATATCATGTGTAACTCATTTTTATTTTGTTTCCTATATGAAGATAAAAAAATCTTTCCTAGAGTATCTTGAAGTGTTTCCCCTATATTTTCGTATAGTCATTTTTAAATGCATAACTTATATTTTCATTTTTTATTATTGATTTTACTTTAGAGATTTTAATCTAGGCATCTCATCTCTTCTTTTCTCTTTCCTCAAACCAAACCCTTCCACTTACCCCTCTTTTAAGTTCATGACCTTTTCTTAAAATATTACGTGCATATATTTCTTAATATTACATGATTTCTGTATAAATGTTACTTATAAGTATGTTTCAGGCCTGTCAATTTGGTATTGGGTAACCAATTGGAATGAGAGCCCCTGAGCAACAGTTTCTCTCACTTTCTGCATTCATTTGTTCCCTGTATTTCTTTAGATAAAGTTGAGGTCTTGTGGGCTTCTCCTGGTTCCCACTGGCATATCTATTGTTACCCCGGATCTGCTCATGTTGAGGCAGTCATGATGTGAGACAGTATGAATGTAGCTTCTGACTTGAATAGGAAAATCAATCTCACAACAACTCCCCAGATTATCTGGCTCTTGCAGCCTTTCTGGCCGTCCTGCAGTGTTCCCTGAGCCTTAGATGCAGGAATTTGTTTTGTAGATATATATCTATGGGAACTAGACCTTACAACTCCTCACTTTGTTGGACTGTGGTTCTCTGTGTGCTATAAAGAGACATTTCTTTGATTATGGATGAACACTAAATTTATTTGTGGATATAAGAACAAATATTTAGAATATAGTTACTTTATGCTAGCTTATGCTATTTATGCTAGTTTAGTAATAAAGTTAGTTCTCCTCAAAGATCCATTACTTCAGTAGTCCTGAGTAGTTGGCTAGGTTTCTAGTAACAGGAATGATTTCTTTCTGGTTGATTCTTTTTTTTTTCAATTTTTTTATTAGATATTTTCTTAATTTACATTTCAACTGCTATCCTGAAAGTCCCCTCCCCACTCCCTGCTCCCCTGCACACCTACTCCCACTTCTTGGCCCTGGCGTTCCCCTGTATTGGGGCATATAAAGATTGCAGTACCAAGGGGCCTCTCCTCCCAATGATGGCTGACTAGGCCATCTTCTGTAAGTCTTAAGACCAATTAAAGAGTGTTCATTTCCAAAAAGAGGTATAGTGTAGTGCTGGTCATTGTGGTTTTCAGGCATCATCGCATGATAGGACTTTGGTTGCTTTTCTCCTTTGCAAGCTTGCATGGTCCCTTCTTCTACCATAACACTAGACTTCAAGGAAGAGGCATTCAGTAAGTTCCAGTTTAGTAACCTCTGGACATTATATCTGAAGTGCATTGTGTTTTCAGCCATAAGGATTCACCTTCCACCTCTGGGGGGAACAAAGGACAATAGCAATGGTCTGTAACATTTTGGGAGTCTCTTGGACAAGTCTGAGCAATAACCCAAATGAGAGTTTCTTATACCAGGTATTGAGGCTTTGTTAGGTGGTCTTTGGCTCTTGGAGGAATCCCATAAACCCAAATAAGAAATTCCCATTTAAACTACAAATGTGCACTTTATACAGGCTTATGTTTATTCTAGGTATTCTTAAGAAAGATAGTTAATAATATGATTACTTGTGACTTTTTCGTATATCCTTTCTTTTATTTTGCCACTTTCCTCTAACATCCCTATTTAGAGCTTTTTTCCCCCATTTTCCTGATCAGAGTACTTGTATCCTGCTATTCTCCTTGATATTCCATCCAGTCATTTCTTAATCTGAAATTCTTAAACTTATATCATTGAAAAAAATATGACAAGGTTGGCAGGTATAATGGAGTATAATCAGTGGGAAAGCTCTTAGCTAGTATGTTCATGACCGTGGATTCAATTCTCAAAGCCAAAACAAAAATAAAAATTAACTAAAAGCAATATGGTCCCAAGAAACTAAAAAGATTGAAATACAAAAAAAAAAAAAAAAAAGAAAGAAGAAAAGAAAAAGAAAAGAAAAGAAAAGAAAAGAAAAAAAGAAAAAGAAATAATAACTAAGGAAGTAAAATCTCCTTTCAGAAAAAAAGTACAAAATATTATTGATACCTTAACCTAGATGCCTGGTGAAGCCTCAACAGGAGAGGATGTGTTTGGTCCTGTGGTGACTTGATCTCCTAGAGCAAGGAAGTACCCAAAGAGGGCTTTCCTTCTCTTAGGGAAAGAAAGGAGTCATGAGAGAGGGACTTGTGGGGGTGAGATTGGGGGGTGGGGGGAGAAGGGAGGAAAGCTGCAATCAGGATGTAAAGTGAATAAATAAATAAATAGGACTAAAAGAAAAGTTTAGAGGCCATACATAAACATAGGGGAAAAGCTTACATTCATGTGTTAGAAAAAAAAAGATATAACTAAAGCTCTCATCACACATGGAAGCTTCGTCCATGCTATCTATATTTCACAGGTGACTCAAGGTGTTATATATGCTGCTGGGTCAAAATAAGCACCAACAACTTGATTCAGCTGTTATCCCTAGAAACTACAACAGCAACCTGCCACACCACAAATGTCCACTGATTTAACAGTTGCCTGGTTGTTAAGGGTAACCAGCTACCTTTTGACTTAATTTGTGCACATGAAATAGAATTCATGTCTTGTACTGTAAATCTAGTCTTATAAAAAAGAAAAACCTGGCTAAAGCAGTATTTGTTCCCTCAGAGCCAATTCCCTGCTCTTTATCTAAACTGACTTGTTGCCAAAGTGCTTTACAAGGGTTATATTTATACCCAGAGACAAATGCGCTTCCAACCCTTCACGAGAGAAGCAGTGTGGATTTGTATAAAATGCTGGTAACACAAAGATCCCTGGTATCTCATGGTGGGGAGAATAAGAGACAATTGAGTGTGCATCCCTGTACATGACATTTGTAACACCCTCTCTAGGTCTCAGGGAACCATCACAGAAAAAAGGAATGTAAGATGGAAAAGATAAGCAAAAGAACTATGAAGTGCTATCATCCTATGGGTAATACATAGACAGTGCTGTCATTACCACACAGGATCTGTGTCTACCTTCAATAGACCTACACAAGCCTAGACATATCAACAATCAAACCTAGATTGGAGAGAGTTTCCTAAATCTTGAAAGATCCTTGCTGAACTTTCACCTACTGGACAGTGGGGGTGAGGTCGTCATTGTCCTCAGTTGTAGAACCAATGAGGAGCCCACCAGGCTTCAGTGGATAGTTTCAAACATGTGATAACACAGATGGTCTCAAAACAAGCAAACAAACAAACAAACAAACAAACAAACAAAATAGTAGCCACAAGCCATTGATGTGATAAAGGGATTTGTAGGGAGAAGAAGGGGCAAAGTGTTTGGGGAAGATCAGAAAAGAATCAGAAGTAACAGAGCAGAAGGATCTATATACATGTTTGAAATTATTAAAGAACAAATTTCACAATAACTATAAAAATGGTCATTCTTCACAGAAATGAAGATAAATTTAAAAAATTTATATGGAACCACAAAATAAATCGGAACAAAACAATTCCTAAGTGAAATGGTAGAAGCACAATAGAGTTTATGACAAACTTCAGAATTGCAGTGAACTGAGTAGGATGGAACTGTCTTAAAAGAAATACAAGGACCACCAGGCGTGGTGGCACACGCCTTTAATCCCATCATTTGGGAGGCAAAGGCAGGTGAATTTCTGAGTTCGAGGCCAGCCTGCTCTGCAGAGTGAGTTCCAGGACAGCCAGGGCTACACAGAGAAACCCTGTCTCAAAAAAAAAAAAAAAAAAAAATACAAGGACCAAAAGGAAATAGCAGGGGGTTCAGAAATAAACCTGTACCTCTGTAGTCAAATGATTCTCAACAGAATTGCCAAACATAAGAGGAACAACAATATGAACTAACCAGAAACCCCAGAGCTTGTGTCTCTAGCTGCATATGTAGCAGAAGATGGCCTAGTCTGCCATCATTGGGAAGAGAGACCCCTTGGTCTTGCAAACTTTATATGCCCCAGTACAAGGGAATGCCAGGGCCAAGAAGTGGGAGTGGGTGGGTAGGGGAGCAGGGCAGGGGCAGGGAGGGTATAAGGAACTTTCGGGATAGCATTTGAAATGTAAATAAAGAAAATATCTAATTAAAAAAGAAAAGAAAAAAAAAGAAAGTGAGTCCTTTTCGATAAATGAGACTGGAAAAACTGGATATCCACATGTTGAAGATTAAATTCTGGCTCCCATTTTACCTCATACAAAAGTCAAATAAAATGACTCAAAATCAGAGGTAAATCTATGCTGTGACTAAAAAACAAAAGAAAACAAAACAGACAAACCGCCGAACTATAACACATATGACTCGAAAGAAGGCTCAACTCAACAGTTAAGGGCACTAGCTGTTCCTCTAAAGGCTGGAAGTTCAGGTCTCAGGACCTACATGCAAGCTCACAAGTGTCTGTAATTGCAGTCACAGGATATCCAACACCCTTCAAGAGCCTTAGATATGCACACGTGGTATACAGACAGATATACAGACCAAAAGACAAATTCTTTTTTTAATCATGTTAATGTTTACTCCTAAAGTTTCATTAATTGTGATTTTATTTTGTCTTTTTTGTTCCTTAATTTTGAAAGTAGTAGGTATACTGAAAGACAAATAAGTCCTATTACATTGTTGCTATTGCTACCTACTTATGGCAATCTCATGTATAAAAAAAATCCTCTTCTTCTGTCATATATTGTTACTATTTTATTTTAAAATACATTCTATTTTTCCATTTTCATCTCAGAGTCATCTACCTGATCTCTAATTCTTTTATCTGTCTTCCAATTATTTTATGTTTCACTCATACCAACATACACACAAATACACACACACACACACACACACACACACACACATGCACACACACACACACACACACACACACACACACACACACACACACACACGCCTTTATTAAATTTGCTTCTGAATGGCAAAATAGTCATTATATTAGAATAAATAACATTTTATGATAATTATTCTTCCCATGGAGAAAAATCAATTCTTTTTTGATGGTAATTTAATGCAGCCATAATTTGTTGGTGCTGCCTCCCCTTGAGAAATAATAGGGTGGGGGATATAGAAGTAAAAGAAGATAATGAGGAGGAAGACACAGTATAGAATAGGGGAAACAGATCAACCATTGACACATTCTGGTGTAAAATAAAAAAATAGGAAGTATCCAGCAGATCAATAGGACAAATTTAGACAGACTTCGTGTAGCCTTTGAGAAAATAAAAAGTGACATTTTCATTTTCATCTTTGAAACATGCATGGTTTTCTAACACATGAATTTTTAAATAGAAATCTCTGTCTATTCTATCCATTAATTTATTCATGGCCCTTGTCAGAAAATCACCTTCAATACCCCCATTTTCCTCCTTCCTCTTTCTTGCTACAACACAGAATAACAGCATCCTTGCATGGCTCTTTTGGCCCAGCAGTTCCTGGTGTCATATGTAAATGGAGAATGGCTTTTTCAATCATAACACTGATAAAGGGTGTGGCAATGCTCAGCAGGATCTGTAAGACTCCTGTTCAACACTGACTCCCCTGACCCAAGGATCTAATTAACAGGAAGTACAGAACATGTTCATCTCTCAGTTGACCCCAGAAGGGAAGTGTTTTCTCTGTACTCTTGAGGGAATAAAACCTCAGTGGAACTCACAATCTCTTCGCAATGGTCCCAAGGATGCTTATAAGAACGTTTTAGAGGTGCTGAAAGAACAGGGACAGAGATTCACAGGGACAGAGGAAAAGAAAAACAAAAACCTGACTATTTGACAGAGGTGAGTTTGGAATTTCTGAGGTCAAAGGTGAGTGTTCATTTCTTTTACTTGGCATAAGACACTCAGTAACTGACTGTTGAAGGTTCAAACTGTGAGAGCTTTGAGAGGTATGGAAATTGAAGCTTGTTTTGGCCAGATGAGAAATTTCATCTTTCAAGCTCTAGGCTCTGAGGAATAACATAAACAATAGTAATCAGTTATTCATTCTGTGCTCCACAGAATGACAGTGATGACAATTGCCCTTCCTGTCTGTCTACTTTACAGATTTATCCTGTTTTAATTGTGCTTTGACATGCAATTCAAGTTGTTTTCATTAGAAAGAAACTATTTTCAAGTGTCTAATATCTACCAAGGGTAAACTATGCACTAATAGAATTCAGTGACAAAAATAAATAAATAAATAATAAGTAAATAAAACAAAAATAAACAAAAACCCTGCAGCAACAGTGTCAGGATTCTGGTAGAGATCATATAGAGGATGAACGTGGAAAGAAAAATTAAGGGGTACACATGTGGTCACATGTGCATGTATGTGCATGCAGGCATGCCTGCGAGAGAATGTGTGAGTGTGTGTGTGTGTGTGTGTGTGTGTGTGTGTGTGTGTGTGTGTATGTGTACGTGTGTGTGTGTGTGTGTGTGTGTGTTTAAATATGTGGAGGAAATGACACTAGTAACAGTCCATAGCCATTTTTGAGAGACAAGAGCTGAATTGAGACTTCAGCATAGATCAGAGTTAGTCAGGTAAAACTCACCATAGCTCTATAGAGTATATCATGGTGAACTTTGAAACTGCCACAGTGAAATATGGAAAAGTGAAGATGACGAATGTTATACATTAAAATTTGTGACAATGGAAAATTATGGGAGAGTATTTTCTTCAACTGACAATGTGTATTGACCAGATATTAAGGACCAGGTCTTTACCAGTGTTTCTGCAGACTTAAAGAATGAGCAATGCACATGACTGTCAACACATCAAAGTATAAAACTAGGATTTAAGTAACAAATAATCTTTAAAAGGTCGCTATAAAAAATGGAAAACACAGGAATAATGGTTTATTGGAAATCAATAACAAAACATTGCTAAGAATGGCAGGCTTCTATGTTTGATTCAAAAGTATTATCATAAGGACAGCAATTCCACTGATTTGAAATTGATATGGCAGGGTTACATAAGGCAAAATAGTTTCTGAATAGCAAAAATGGGGAAAAACTACTTCATAAAGGATTTTTAAAGTATCACAATCTAAAGAAGAAATAGCTAGGATAATTCTCTCACAAAGCCCATCAATAAAGGAAATAAATACCATAAATATCAATAATGAGTTATTTTATAAATTAACTTACTTGATTAAAACTTCTAAACACAAGTACTTTTCATACACAGTGGAAGACATAAGACTCAGAGAGAGTAGGTAACTTGTCTACTCTCCAGTTCATAGTGGATAGAATGAAAATTCACACTCAGTATGTTTGACATGAATCCACTCTGTCAATCATTATAATATGCTCACTCAAAAGCAAAAATAGAGATATAGGCAAGTTATTATGTCTTTTGAATATTAGAAACTACAAATCCCAAATCCCATCTAAAAGGATATATATATATATATATATATATATATATATATATATATATATATATATATATATATGTGTGTGTGTGTGTGTGTGTGTGTGTGTGTGTGTGTATAAAGTGACATTTACATATATGTGTGTACATGCTTGCATGTGTGTGCACAAATTAAGTATGTGTATTTATGAACATGCAAGTGGAAACTAGAGGTCAATGTCAGGTGCTGTCTTCCAACATATTCCACCTTACTTTTTTCAGACAGGTGCTGTCACTGAAACTGAATTTCACCCATGTGGCTATCTGGCTGGCTATCAAAATTCTGTGGTCCTCTTGTCTCCACATCCCAGCACTGGGGTTATAAGTGTGGCTGTCAACAGCCAGAACTTCCACATGGTCACTGTGAACCTGAATTCAGGTCCTCAGCCATCTATTCCGACAGCCCCAATATTTACATGTGTACTGCTTTGAATTTCTTCCATGTGAGTTGAGTGTGGCTTTTCCCTCATTAACAGGTCTCTCAGATGGCGATATGGAGATTAGAAACCTATCTACCGTGACTGTGTTTGTATTCACTGGGTTCCCCCAGCTCAAGAATGGTGGTCTCCTGTACTTTTTCCCTCTACTCTTCATTTACATCTTTATTGTGATGGGAAACCTGATGATCTTTTTTGCTGTAAGGTTGGACACTCGTCTTCATAATCCCATGTACAATTTCATAAGTATCTTCTCGTTTCTTGAGATGTGGTATACAACAGCTACCATTCCTAAGATGCTCTCCAATCTGATCAGTGAGCAAAAGACCATTTCCTTCATTGGCTGCCTCTTGCAGATGTACTTCTTCCATTCACTTGGAAATACTGAAGGGACCCTTCTGACTGTCATGGCTATTGACAGGTATGTTGCCATCTGCAATCCACTCCGGTACCCTAACATCATGACACCCAGGCTCTGTGCTCAGCTCACTGCTGGTTCTTGTGTATTTGGCTTCCTCATCCTTCTACCTGAGATTGTGTGGATTTCTACTCTACCTTTTTGTGGCCCCAATCAAATCACTCAGATATTCTGTGATTTCACCCCTTTGTTGAAGTTAGCCTGTACAGATGCCTCGGTGATCTTGGTTCAAGATGTGATACATGCTCTCGCTATTCTGATCACAAGTCTGATTATTTCTCTTTCTTACATAAGAATTATTGTTGTTATCCTGAGCATCTCCTCAACAGAAGGTCGCAAAAAAGCTTTCTCCACTTGTGCTGCTCACATTGCTGTCTTCCTGTTGTTTTTTGGCAGTGTGGCCCTTATGTATCTTCGATTCTCTGCCACTTACACACCATTCTGGGACAACACTATTGCTCTTACATTTTCTGTGTTTGCCCCTCTTTTCAATCCTATTATATACAGCCTGAGAAATAAGGACATGAAAGATGCAATTAACAAACTCTTTTGTTCTCAAAAGGTGTCCAACGAATCACATAGGTAATTTATACCGCTGCCTTTTAAAGCTAAATAAGATCCTTTTCTAAAATCCCAATGCCGAAGAATGACTGCAATTTCAAAGATTATGCAATTGATCAACCACTTTCTCCAATGAGATGATAGATGGACATATAAATTCTATCCGCTGAGAAATCACCAAGATTATGAAATTAACAAGTTTTGTCTTAACTTTGTCAACCATTGACAAATAAATATATATTTATTTCAGAATAGTTAAGTGTACAACTATGAAGAACATTTCCAGGTATTACTTTTCTGAGTCAGATTCTTGGCCACTGTAATCTTCACTAAGATTTTCACAATAACATTAGCATTTTTAACAACTCATGTTGCAATGACTCTCTCTGTTGTTGAGTTATTAATAACCCAAAACCCTATAACAAGTTTTGGAGTAAATGAAAACCTTCCTTGCATCCAAACTGTAGATGTTCACTTTCAACTTTGTTTCCTTTCCAGTTACTGTCCTAATTGTTTAAGACATATGTATCCATGTGCTGTGACTATAAAATTTCATCAGCAGGACAGCATAGGCTCTATTTGGTATTGTGTCAAACACTATAAAAGGAAATTGATTTTTACAGAAAGTCAATATTAGTAAACTGGATGGTATAAATACATGTATTTCATTCATCACTCAAAAACTTTTTTCATGTTTCCTTTTGACTGAAGTGCAAAACACATAATTTTGTAGTAGCATATTTAATATTAAACATATGTGACTTCATAGCTTATATTTGTAAAACCTGGAATTTTACACTAAGGTTTATGTACCCACCTAATATTTACTATAGCTTAATTGTAAAATATTATAGTGATGTGTTATAAATTTTCTCTTATTTGAAAATTTATATTTCTATGCATTATTGTCCTTTTAAATCCAGTTAAATAATATTCTTGCATGAAATTCCTTTTCTAAAATATTATCTCAAGATAAATGTCAATAAGTTAATATAAAAATTTGAATATAACTGATAAAACATTGCCTGCATAAACAGTTGTACAACAAACACATGAATGTAAGACTGTAAATATGATTTGTGGCATAATATCTGGTCTATGGTTTCAATCTGATCTCTGTATTTTGTGGAGCCTAATGATTTGATCATTTGCAAGATGAAGTTGTAGTGTAACTAAAAGATGATTCTGATATGGTGAATTACACATTCCTATAAAAATTATAATTTGAATTATACATTCCTATAAAAAGTGAAATTATAACCTTGCAACAAGTGGACTCTCAATGGATTGTAGGCAACTTCCTGTCTCATAAGTCTAGGTTGATATTTCTCTTACTTGGCTATTGAGGAGTTAATGTGCAACCTAGGACATATTGTTTTATAGTTAGGCTTGCCCAGGGTAGCTGCCTTATTTCAGTGCTATATCCTCCTTAAGTTACTCTTTCTCTTTCTTCAGTTGTCTCTCCTTCTCTTTTTCTTCCTCCTTCTAATTCTATTGTGATGTTCTCTAAACATTATCGTGAATAAGAAAACTTTTCACCAAAACAAAAGTGGCTTCAGTTCTATGACCCTTTCAAGCCTTTAAAATGTAATGGAGATGGCCTATGGGATATTGAGAAGAAGCTGATCCAGATAAAACATAGTGGGTTGTGTACTAGAAAGGTTCAGAAGGTGAAGAAAGACGGAGCAAACAGTCAGAAGATGGGGAGCAAGCAATCACAAGTGGAGAAGAACCTCATCTCTATGTGGAAAGGTGAGAACAGCCTGAAGATGGAGTCTGGGGTAGGTCAGAAGTGGGGTCTAGTAGAGCACGATAATGAAGATAATATTCATCTGTTTATTCTTCTGTTAATTTTTATTCTGAAATTTTTCATTTTAGTTTCGACAACTCTTTGGTTTTTGTTTAGATGCATCTTTATGACAATGATGTAACATACATTTTTAGTTAACTGTCTCCAAAGTAATCTATTCTTATATATTTTTCCATTTATACATAACTTTAGTAGTGGCTTTCCTGCATGGAAAGGAAATCTCATTTAGTTGTAGCAGATGAGAACAACTTTTAGTTAGAGCAATGTATGAGATATCGATGAGCGCCCTGAGATTCAAAACAAATGTAGCAATGTAGTTTTGTGAATGGGACTTGGTTTGTGAAATGCACCCTTTAGAAAAGTGCTGTTATAATCTTCATATTTGTTTACTCTAGAGGATATTGTATATTTTGTGAGGAGCCTGATTCTTTGAACCTTTTTTAAAAATCCTTATTAAAACAATACTCTGGAGGGGGAAAAGTGTCTATATATTTCATTGATCTTATAATGTTTAAAAATCTAAAAGAATAGTGTACCATGGTATATTATAATTTGTAAATGTTAAATATAACAATTTAGGAATTTTCAGTAAATTTACAATGCAACTAATAAATCTACTAGATTTGTCAATATGTCTAAGTGGGATGCCACCAATATTTAAGTACATAATTACTTCTCTTTTCATTGTTCCATGCATCTCCCTGACTGTACCAACACTGCACAAATCTGAGTCTTGGACCTTCTTCATTTTGATTCACTAAAATATCAGCATGGTTAGGAGAGTCACAGAAAAGGGAGGAGTAAATATAAAATAAAGAGTAAACTTGTTATCAAGTCTCGAGCTCCCAAGCCCATTTGAAATGAGCCAGGCATCCTTAGGACTGAGATTCTCCTAATTACAAGCCTGAACTGTTTTTTTCCCCAATTGAAACCATTATGGGTATGATTGTTTTCTCCTAAACTTGAATCATTTTTGTACAATTCCCAAGAGAGTCAATCATTTTACTCATTTAAGGAGCAAAAGAAGGGAAGAAGGGGGGCGGGGGGGGGCGATCCACTAAGGAGACTCAATTGTCTATCACTGACTTTATGAAAGAAATTGAGCTTAGATAGAGGACTCAGGTGGAAGCGTCGTGAAGGAAGTTGGTTCTCTCATGGCAGTTAGAGCCTTCACAAACATCAGTGTGGCAAAGGCGGAGTCTTCATTCATGTTTATTCTGATTTTGGACTCCAACGGCAGCAAGGTCAGTGGATTAACTATTTGGAGGGGTGATGGAAGACATAGAGAAAAAGCAAAACAAAACAACAGCAATACACACACACTAAAGCAGAGGGTGGTGCCGCTGGGTCTCTAGGTACTGTGAATAGCCTTTGGGGTGGCTTTTGAAAGATGTGAAAGAATATTCTAAGCTGATCCAGTACAACATAAAAAGGTTTGACTTAGCAGGTTTCTTTATACAAAGGGCTGCTTTAAATTTTACACAGATAGGAACTGGGTGTGGATTTCTGACGTGTTTCAGAAATGTTACTCTAGGTTTAGAAAGTTGTTGTCACTGACGACTATACTAGACTCATCACAAGGGAAATTTGTACAAGGGTCTATTCAGTGGGTAAAGATGAAAATTGCTGCTTTTGTTCAGGTTCTCCCCATGCTTTCTGTGGCATAATAGCATGAATTTAGAGATTACAGAAAGGTCTGGGTCTACTTGGAAGCTGCATTCTTGAGCAAGTGTCAAATCCACATTGAGAACCATGCTCTGAAAGCCATAGTTAGAAGACATGCTAGTTACTGTTGAGGACATCAATACTTATATTTAAAAATACAGTTATGTGCATTTCTTTTTTAAAAAATCAGGAAAATTTGAAAAACATTCTAAATAATTAACATGTATGTATAGGCAGATAGAGGAGGAGGGATAAATAGATGATAGATACAAATAAACACAGATAATAACTCAGAATCTCCTACCATATACATACTCATATATCATAAGTAATAGAGTAAGCAGAGATGCAAAGGCTACAAAAAACACTTGAACTTGGTTAGGAAACAAAGAAACAGATGTTGACAGGAAATAAGAAACAGATATTTCTGAAAAGAGAGTCTCCTTTTACAGATGTTTAGAAAGGAGAACTAGAAGGTTGCACTTAAGGCTTTTCTTCTGAGGCCTTTCTGCTTGGGTAATAAATGCCCATCTTTCCTGGAGTCTTCCTCAACTTTCACACACACACACACACACACACACACACACACACACACATACACACACACACACACACACACACACACACACACACACACACACACACTGAAATATTTTCTCGAAAACATACCAGTAAATGCAGAATAGCATCAACTCTAATGGCCTTATTTTAACTGAAATCCATTTTAGATGCTGTGTGTAAAATGCATTTACACTCTGAGGTCCTGAGGTTTAGAAACTCAGTGAGATTTTTCAGGGGATGGTCTTGTGACGCTATAGGTGGTGCTTAAACACTGGGCAACAATAAAACTTCTCAGGGTGGCAGGAGAGTCAATGTGGGGCCAAGATAGAGAGTCAGAGCAGAGATTAATTATTGTTATTATAAAAGAACAAAGGGCCAAGGGGTACTGGAATCTTGAAGAAATAAAATGACTCTTCTGAACAGCAAGGGATAGTGATGAAAAAATAAAATGAGACCAGAATTTTGAGTTATTTATATACTTGGGGGATTAAAAAAAAAGAAATAACTGGCCTATGGAGATGGGTAGAAATTAATAGAAGACAAAAATAGGTAATTTATTTGAAAAGATTGAGAAAATAGAATGATTATCCATGACACTAGAAAAATCTTTATGTGAAGAAAGAAATATTATTAAGTAGAGATGCAGTGTCCTTCAAATGAATATATTTGATACTAACAGAAAATTAAACCATAGACGTGAAAAAAAAATTACTGTGAGAAGAGTCAGTCACCAGGACAATGCTTTGTACTACGGTGTGTTCTAATCAAAGTCAGCCTACAGTTCTCCCTTCCCACTGAGCTGCCCCACAAAATTATAAAGGCAAGCCTATACTGAAAGCTTAACATATTCAATTCTCACAAACTGTCATTTTTGTCAAAGACTTCCAACTTAAAGCCCCTTCAAGTCTCTCTTACATAAGACAAAAATGTGATAGTAGTAAAAAGAATGGTACATCATTTAAATGACAAACAATATAAAGACACCAGTGTAGTTTATCTTATGAATCATATTAAGCATGATACATATAAAGAGGTGAGATAATTAGAAGAAAGGGGCAAAGATGTGTAGAAATCCCCAGTGATGGCTTATTATTGTCCCTTAGATACCTGTTTGTTTTCTAACAAGAGACAAAAAGATTAAAGTGGTAGGGGAAGAAGGAAGGAACTGAAATAATTAAGGAGAGGAAAAACCACAATCAGAATATGCTGTATGAAAAAAAAAAAAAAAAACTTCTTTTGATGAAAGGGAAAAAAAAATCCCGATCATGTGCCAAGAGTCAGATGCACTGATCTGAAAGCAAGAATTCTGTTGGGGAATCCATAAGGTTTGAATGCAGAATGAGCATCGTTTTTTTAATTCCCATTTCTTCAGGTTTTCCTCCAGATGTCTAAGCATGATGGTTTTAAAATATGATTTTCTTAGCATCAGGATTTCTGACCATGGCCTGCAAATCTTCAGGTTCTACCTCAGACCTCCTGAATAAAACTTTTAGTAACAGCACCAAGAGTCTGAGCTTTGACAACCCATTAATTCTGATTCATGTCAGTATTTGAAAATATTTAAACACAAGTGGTATAATCTATTTTTTATTTTATAACATATTTGATTGAAAGCCATTGTGCAGTACATGTGATGTCATTATTCGTTTCTCTTCCTCTACATCCACAGTGCATGTGTCTTCTCAAAGCCTGGCTTTTGGTAAGTGTGTTTTCCCACAGAACTATAGTGGACACTTCCTGAAAAGCTTAAGTGCTCTGGGAGTTGTTGACACTCTCACTTCTCACTTGGAGATGGAGTTCTTCAATTGGACCACTTCTCAGGAGTTTATTTTTTCTGCTTTCCCTTGCTCCTGGGGAAATTCTGTCATCTGCTTCATCCCACTGCTCTTTATCTATGCTTTCATCCTCGTTGGGAACCTGGTTATCATCACAGTGGTCCAGCTCAATGCGCACCTCCACACACCCATGTACTTCTTCATCAGTGCCCTTTCCTTCCTGGAGATATGGTACACCACAGCCACCATCCCAAAGATGCTCTCTAGCCTGCTTAGTGAACGAAGGAGTATTACCTTGAATGGCTGTGTCCTGCAGATGTATTTCTTCCATTCCACAGGCATCAGTGAGGTTTGTCTCTTGACAGCTATGGCCTTTGATCGATACCTGGCTATCTGCAGTCCTCTTCATTATCCTACCATCATGACTTCCAGGCTGTGTGCCCAGCTGACCCTCGGTTGCTGTGTCTGTGGCTTTCTCACACCCCTCCCTGAGATTGCCTGGATCTCCACACTGCCTTTTTGTGGCTCTAATCACCTTGAGCATATCTTCTGTGACTTCCTTCCCGTGCTGCGCCTGGCCTGCACAGACACCCACACCATCGTCATGATTCAGGTGGTAGATATTGTACATGCTGTGGAGATAATTACGGCAGTGATGCTCATTTTCATGTCCTACGTTGGTATTGTGGCTGTGATTCTGCGCATACGTTCAGCTGAAGGCCGCCGTAAGGCATTTTCCACGTGTGTCTCACACCTTACTGTCTTTTTACTCTTCTTTGGTAGTGTGGCTCTCATGTATCTTCGCTTCTCTGCCACCTACTCCTTGTTCTGGGACACTGCCATTGCTCTGGCCTTTGCAGTTCTATCTCCCTTCTTCAATCCCATCATCTATAGCCTTAGGAACAAAGAAATAAAAGAAGCCATAAAAAAGCACATAGGTCAAGCTGGCATCTTAATTGGTAAGAACACGAACCTCCCGTAACATCTCTTCTTCAGAGGGACATGTTGGTTCTCTTTCATTTTCACTTTCCAGAAATTTTTTTATCAGCCTTTTAATGAACCTAGTTTCCTAAATATCTTTGATACACAAAATTTATAAATAACTAAATTAGATTATTGTGTATATGTGTGTATATTTATGGAGAATGCATGTGTTCATATGTGATGAGTTTAGAAGTCAACATTAGATGTATTCTTCTCCACCTTAATTTTTGAGACAAGATCTCTCACAGAATCAGGAGCTTCCCCATTAGCTGCATTGACTAGCTGCAAGCCTAAGGATTCATTTGTTTCCACACCCCAGGTGCTGCACCAGCTTTTGTTTAATGGCAAACATTTTAGCTAACTGACCCATCTCCCCAGTCCCTAAACTTAATAGCTTCTTTTTAGTCTTTATCCAATCCAACATATTTTTTTAGTGTAATTTCATCAATTGAACATTATTTCACTAGAGTTATGTGCAGTAACTTAATTTTGCTGAAGTTACCCTGGTAAGCACTTTACTTTTAACATAACCTAAAGAGTTATTTGAATACTTGGACTGAGATTCAGTTGTTAGAGTGCTGTTCTAGAATGCATAAGACTATGGGATTGCTTCTCAGTTCAAATGAACAACAAACAGGGATGCCAACAAAGCTGCTCTGGTGGCTCACGCCTTGAATCCCAGAACGTGAGAGGCAGAGGCAGGCACATCTCTGTGAGTTTGAGGCCAACCAGGTCTATACAACAATTATCTGTTTTTTCATAATGAATTAAAATTTAATCTTTGTTTCTAGTGTACTCTCGTATGCCATGCATATTGAGCAAGGCATATAATAAATATCTATTGAACTAATAAACCAACATCATCACACTAAGTTTTGATTGTTGCAGCTAACAGGCCAACATAATGAACAGAAATGCACATACAAGCCCCTTCTTTCCTTGGCGTTAAAAATTCCATATTCTTTATGGTACAGTGTGGTGGACTTCCTTTGTTGACAAACCTTGCCATACATGTCTCATAAGGAATAATTTAGTCTAGGATATACACTTCAATGTGGGTGGGATGAAGCTCATTACTCTGCATATACCGAAAACTCTTACCCCTCTTCCTTCCACCAACGCAAACCCTGTAGATGTCAGCCAACTTTCCTTGTTTCTGTACGTCAATCTTTCACTTTTAATCCTAAATTTTTATAGAAAGGCAAAAGTAAAAAAGGAAGGTCTTATGTTTCAACAGCTAATGCCATTTATATGCAAAGGAAAAGGATGAAAATGAGAAAAGTTTTATGTTGTGGGTGGAAGAGGTCACAAAGACTCCACAGCATCCTCTGTTATTGGAATGAGAGAAAAACAACACAGAGATTCAGGCAATAGTCTTGGACTATATGTGCAATTATTTCTTTCTGAAAATGTGTGATTTTGCTTATTATTATAATACATTCTACGTCTATGCATTTACTTGAAATTTGCGATTTCACAAAATTTGCAGGGAAACAATGTGTCTTCAATTCTCCATTAGTACTTAACAAACACGTTGCCATCCTTTGTTGCAGTATTGTTATAAATGTGATACACTTATGACTCACTGTTGTACAAAAAGATTATTCCATATCCTTCTCTGTCCACCACATTTTTAACTTTTATATTGCATAATAATCCTAGAAACAACAATGACTTTAGAAAATGATTTAGCTAATTCTTTCCTGTATACTTGCCTCAGAGGAAAAATATAGGAAATGAAAGAGTTAAAATTTGTGGTATGGTGACATTTATGGTGCATTATAATACAACCTTCATAGATAAACAGAATTCAGAACACATGGTTTCTATCTTGGAGATAATGAGTGCTATTAACACATTCTCTATTCACTTTAAGCATACTTGTTTAACAAAAGTTTTCACCAAATTTATTAAGACAATATTCTTGTAAAAATAAAATAACAATATAAATTCATACTTGTATTTGTATTTTGTGATACTAACAGTGCAATTTTCTACTTATTGCACATTCATATTTTAAGATACTGCACTGTCTCCTATATCAAAAGAAATAAAGGATGAATATTTCATTAACTTGCTCCATCTTTAGCCTATTATTTTGTAGGTAGAACAAATTTTGGATTGAATATTTGTGAGTAGGTGGATGTCCCCCTCCCTCCACTGAATATTCCATCTGATTATAGGAGGTGGCCACTCAGTCTCTATATCCCCCCCTCCCCCACTGGTAGGAATCTCAACTTGGATCACCCCTATGGGCTCCTGGGAGCCTCTCCCATCCCAGGTGAGAAAGCCAATGCCTGATACTATTAAAGATACTCAGCTGTGTTTTCAGGCAGGAACCTAGCATATCTGTCTCCTGAGATGCTTTATCCAGCAGTGAATGAAAACAAATGCAGTCAAATATAAGACAGAGCTCTGTGAGTCTTGTGGAAGAGTGGGAGATAGAAGTGAGTGAGCAGGAAGGGCCAAGGACACCATAAGAAGACCTCCAAATTCAACTAAACTGGGCCTGTGGGGGTCACAAAGATTGAGTCACCAAGCAGGGAACAAGCAGGAGCTGGACCTAGACTCCCTACTGATCTGTAGCGAGTATGCAGCTTGGTGATCATGTGGTGTCCCTAAGAAGTAGGACAGAGTCCTTCTCAGTCTTTGTGCTCTGACGATGGACCCCCTTCCCCATACTGAGACCACCTGGATCTGAAGAGTGGGACTGGAGGAGAGGAGGGATATTGGGATGTAAATTGAATAAAAAAATAAATTATAGAAATAGAAGAGTAATTTGTAACACTCATTGTTATCATTTCTGTTACAAGAGAAAGAAAATTGGCTTAGAGTATTTAAGCGACTTGTCTAAGTATAGATGTTTTACAAAATGCTAAGCTATAATTCAAACCCAGTTCTAACCTCCAAAAGCTTTACTTTAACCACCGTGAAATATTTTCTAATACTGTTGCTTTGAGAAAGCAGAAGGTACTATAATACATGGGATATTAGTCGGGTAACTGATGCTACTATGATGAGATTCACAAATATTCAAGGCATGATTTCCAGAGGCTTATCCAGGGACCCAGGATAGAGACTACCAGACTCCAACACTTACAGTTCTGAATCTTAAGAACTAGAAATTTGTAGATACAAGCTTCAGTGTTCAGAAATTTACAACTCCGTGCTATTCAAATCAGAGGCTGTCTGTACAAGGACTTGACTGGCAATGAACTGCACACGCTGAACCACAGCTCATTAAGAGTTAGTGATGGCCAGTGAAATAGATTTCAAATTTTGCATGTCAAAACCCTCAGCTATTGGGCTATCCTTACAGTTTTTAGGTCTTGGGTACCAAGACCTGAGTTGGCATATGTCTGAACATTCTGGAACTCTTCCAGGGACGAGCACCTTTAGTTTCTCATCTTCAGCACTTTGTGACTTTTTATCTCTCACACTCTTTGCTTTTTCCTCTGTTCCTGTCATCAGCCATTTTTGTCTCCATGGTCTCTGCTTCCTAATGTTTCTGCTCCCACTTGCATGCTGGAGCTCTTCCAATGCCTTATCTCTGTTACTGTAGCTACTTATCAGCTGCTGTTATTGCTGCCTCCTCTTTGTGTTACCAGCTTAACATGCTCTACCAATTACACAGATCACACCAAAACAGGGAAAAGGCCTTCGATTGAGTTGAATGTCACAACACCAACATAAAGGGGTGCTCTCTAGCTGATTCAACAAAGGAAATAGCCCTGGTTGTATAGAAAACTGTATTTGTATCAATTAAAAAAGGCTTCTATTGAATCACAGGAGGATCAAGCTCTAGCCAGAGACAACTATAACAATTAACTCCAGAGTTTACCAAATGGTGAAAGGCAAATGTAAGAATCTTACCAACAGAAACCAAAACCACTCACCATCATCAGAACCCAGCACTCCCACCTCAGCCAATCCTAGATACCCCAACACACACAAAAAGCAAGATTCAGATTCAAAATCATATTTCATGATGCTGGTAGAAAACCTTAATAAGGACTTTAATAACTCACTTAAAGAAATGCAGGAGAACACTGTTAAAGAGATAGAAACCCTTAAAGAATTACAGGAAAACACAAACAAACAGGTGACAAAATTGAACAAAACCATACAAAATCTAAAAAGAAACATAGAAACAATAAAGAAAACCTAAAGGGAGAACTCTGGAGATAGAAACCCTATGAAAGAAATCAGGAACCATAGATGTAAACATGAGCAACAGAATACAAGAGATGGGAGAGAGAATCTCAGGTGCAGAAGATTACATAGAGAACATGGGCACAACAAAGAAAATGCAAAATGTAAAAAAATTCTAATTCAAAACATCCAGGAAATCCAGTACACAATGAGAACACAAAACCTACAGATAATAGGGGTAGATGAGAATGAAGATTTTCAAATGAAAGGGCGAGCAAATATCTTCACCAAATTATAGAAGAAAACTTTCCAAACCTAAAGAAAGAGTTGCATATGAACTCCAAATAGACTGGACCAGAAAAGAAATTCCTCTGAAACATAATAATCAGAACAACAAATGCACTAAATAAAGACAGAATATTAAAAGCAGAAAGGGAAATAGGTCAAGTAATATATAAAGGCAGGCCTATTCGAATTAGACCAGACTTCTCACCAGAGACTGTGAAAGCCAGAAAATCCTGGACAGATGTTATACAGACCCTAAAAGAACACAAATGGCAGGCCAGGCTGCTATACCCAGAAAAACTCTCAATTATCGTAGATGGAGAAACCAAAGTATTCCATGACAAAACCAAACTCACACAATACATTTCCATGAATCCAGCCCTTCAAAGGATAATAAAGGGAAAACACCAACACAAGGACAGAAACTACACCCCAGAAAAAGCAAGAAAGTAATCTTTCAATAAACCAAAAAGAAGACAGCCACAAGGACAGGATCCCAACTTTAACAACAAAAATTACAGGAAGCAACAATTACATTTCTTTAGTTTCTCTTAACATCAATGGACTCAATTTCCCAATAAAAAGACATAGAATAATATACTGGCTACACAAACAGGACCCAACATTTTGCTGCTTAGAGGAAACCCACCTCAGGGAAAAAGACAGACACTACCTCAGAATGAAAGGCTGGAAAACTATTTTCCAAGCACATAGTCCGAAGAAACAAGCTGGAGTAGCCATTCTAATATCGAGTAAAATTGACTTCCAACCCAAAGTTATCAAAAAAGATAGGAGGAGCACTTCATACTCATCAAAGGTAAAATCTTCCAAGATGAACGTTTAATTCTGACTATCTATGTTCCAAATGCAAGGGCAGCCACATTCATTAGAGAAACTTTAGTAAAGCTCAAAGCACACATTGCACCTCACACAATAGTGGGAGACTTCAACTACCCACTCCCAGCAATGGACAGATCCTGGAAGCAGAAACTAAACAGAGACACGTGGACACTAACAGAACTTATGAAACAAATGGTAATAGATATCTACAAAATATTTTATCCTAAAACAAAAGGATATACCTTCTTCTCAGCACCACATGGTACTTCCTCCAAAATTGATGATATAACCAGTCACAAAATAGGCTTCAACAGATACAAAAATATTGAAATTATCCCATTCATCCTATCAGATTACCATGGACTAAGGCTGATCTTCAATAACAGCATAAATAATAGAAATCCAGCCTTCACGTGGAAACTGAACAACACTCTGCTCAATGATACCTTGGTCAAGGAAGAAATAAAGAAAGAAACTAAAGACTTTTTAGAGATTAATGAAAATGAAGCCACAACATACCCAAACTTATGGGACACAATGAAGGCAATCCTAAGAGGAAAACTTATACCCTGAGTGCCTCCAAAATAAACTAGACAGAACATACACTAGCAGCCTGACAGCACAACTAGAGGCTCTAGAACTAAAGGAATCAAATTCACCCAAGAGGAGTAGACATCATGAAATAATCAAACTCAGGGCTGAAATCAACCAAGTGGAAACAAAAAGAACTATTCAAAGAATCAACCAAACCAGGAGCTGGTTCTTTGAGAAAATCAACAAGATAGATAAACCCTTAGCCAGAAGCACTAGAGGGCACAGGGACAGTACTCTAATTCACAAAATCAGAAATGAAAAAGGAGACATAACAACAGATCCTGAGGAAATCCAAAATATCATCAGATCCTACTACAAAAGGCTATACTCAACAAAACTGGAAAATCTGGATGAAATGGACAACTTCCTAGACAGATACCAGGTACAAAAGTTAAATCAGGATCAGATTAATGATCTAAACAGTCCCATTCCTCTAAAGAAATAGAAGTAGTCATCAATAGTCTCCCAACCAAAAAAAAAAAAAGCCCAGGACAAGATGGGTTTAGTACAGAGTTCTATCAGACCTTCAAAGAAGCCCTAATTCCGACTCTCCTCAAACTATTTCACAAAATAGAAACAGAAGGTACTCTACCCAATTCATTCTATGAAGCCACAATTATTATGATACCTTAACCACACAAAGATCCAACAAAGAGAACTTCAGACCAATTTCTCTCATGAATATTGATGCAAAAATACTCATTAAATCCTTACAAACCGAATCCAAGAATACATCAAAATGATCATCCATCATGACCTAGAAGGCTTCATCCGAAGAATGCAGGGATGGTTTAATATATGGAAATCCATCAACGTAATTCAATATATAAAAAAACTCAAAGACAAAAAAACACATGATCATCTCCTTAGATGCTGAGAAAGCATTTGACAAAATCCAACACCCATTCATGATAAAAGTCTTGGAAAAATCAGGAATTCAAGGCCCATACCTAAAACATAATAAAAGCAATCTACAGCAAACCAGTAGCCAACATCAAACTAAATGGACAGAACCTCAAAGCATTTCCACTAAAATCATGGAATAGACAAGGTTGCACACTTTTTCCTTACCTATTAAATATAGTACTTGAAGTCCTAGCCAGAGCAATTCGACAACAAAAGGAGATCAAGGGGATACAAATTTGAAAGGAACAAGTTCTTTGCAGATGATATGATAGTATATATAAGTGACCCTAAAAAATGCACCAGAGAACTTCTAAACCTGATAAACAGCTTCAGTGCAGTAGCTGGATATAAAATTAACTCAAACAAATCAATGGTCTTTCTCTACACTAAGGATAAAGGGGCTGAGAAAAAAATTAGGGAAACAACACCCTTCACAATAGTCACAAATACTATAAAATACCTTGGTGTGACTCTAACTAAGGAAGTGAAAGACCTATATGATAAGAACTTCAAGTCTCTGAAGAAAGAAATTGAAGAAGATCTCAGAGATGGAAGATCTCCCATGCTCATGGATTGGCAGGATTAATATAGTAAAAATGGCTATCCTGCCGAAAGCAATCTACAGATTCAATGCAATCCCCATCAAAATTCCAACTCAATTCTTCACTGAGTTAGAAAGGGCAATCTGCAAATTCATCTGGAATAATAAAAAACCTAGGATAACAAAAAATATTCTCAACAATAAAAGAACCTCTGTTGGAATCACCATGCCTGACCTCAAGCTGTACTAAGGAGCAATTGTGATAAAAACTGCATGGTACTGGTACAGCGACAGACATGTAGATCAATGGAATAGAATTGAAGACCCAGAAATGAATCTACACACCTATGGCCACTTGATCTTTGACTAGGGAGCTAAAACTATCCAGTGGAAAAAAGACAGCCTTTTCAACAAATGGTGCTGGCACAACTGGTGGTTATCATGTAGAAGAATGGGAATTGATCCATTCTTATCTCCTTGTACAAAGCTCAAGTCAAAGTAGATCAAAGAACTCTGCATAAAACCAGAGACACTGAGATTTATAGAGGAAAAAGTGGCGAAAAGCCTCAAAGATATGGGCACAGGGAAAAAATTCCTAAACAGAACAGCAATGACTTGTGCTGTAAGATCAAGAATTGACAAATGGGATCTTATAAAATTGCAAAGCTTCTGTAAGGCAAAAGACACTGTCAAGAAGACAAAAAGGCCACCAACAGATTTGGAAAGGATATTTACTAATCCTAAAGCTTATAGTGGACTAATATCCAATATATAGAAAGAGCTCAAGAAGCTAGACTCCAGAAATTCAAATAACCCCATTTAAAAATGGGGTACAGAGCTAAACAAATAATTCTCCAGTGAGGAATACTGAATGGCTAGGACGCACCTGAAAAAATGTTCAACATTCTTAATCATTATGAAAATGCAAATCAAAACAACCTTGAGATTCCACCTCACTGCAGATAGAATGGCTAAGATAAAAAACTCAGATGACAGCAGATGCTGGCGAGGATGTGGAGAAAGAAGAACACTCCTATATTGCTAGTGGAATTGCAAAATGGTACAACCATTCTGGAAATCAGTCTGGTGGTTTCTCAGAAAACTAGACATAGTACTACTGGAAGATCCAGCAATACCTCTCCTGGGCATATACCCAGAAGATGTTCCAACTGGTAATAAGAACACATGCTCCACTATGTTCATAGCAGCCTTATTTATAATAGCCCGAATCTGAAAGAATCCAGATGTCCCTCAACAGATGAATGGATACAGAAAATGTACATTTACACAATGAGTACTACTCAGCTATTAAATACAATGAATTTATGAAATTCTTGGGCAAATGTATGTATCTGGAGAATAACATCCTTAGTGAGGTAACCCAATCACAAAAGAAGTCACTTGCTATGCACTTACTAATAAGTGGATATTAGCCCAGAAACTTATAATACCCAAGATACAATTTGCAGAACACAAGAAAATCAAGAAGAACAAAGACCAAAGTGTGGATACTTCATTCCTTCTTAAAATAGAGAACAAAACACCCATGAAAGGAGTTACAGAGACAAAGATTGTTGCCAAGACAAAAGGATGGACCATCCAGAGACTACCCCACCTGGGGATCCATCCCATAATCAGCCACCAAACCCAGACACTATTGCATATGCCAGCAAGATTTTGCTGAAAGGACTCTGATATAGCTATCTCGAATGCGGCTATGCCAGTTCCTGGCAAATACAGAAGGGGTTGCTCATAGTCATCTATAGGATGGAACACAGGGCCCCCTATGGAGGAGCTAGAGAAATTACCCAAGGAGTTGAAGGGGTCTACAACCCTTTAGGTGGAACCACAATATGAACTAACCAGTTCCTCCAGAGCTCATGTCTCTAGATGCATAGGTAGCAAAAGATGGCCTAGTCGGCCATCATTGGGAAAAGAGACCCTTTATTCTTACAAACTTTATATACCACAGTACAGGGGAATGCCAGGGCCAAGAAGTGGTTGTGGGCAGGTAGGGGAGCAGGGTGGGGGGAAGGTATAAGGAACTTTCAGGATAGCATTTGAAATATAAATAAAGAAAATATCTAACTAAAAATAGTTTTTACAGAAAAAAAAAGCTTCTATTTTCACCAGTCATAGCTCCTGCATAGGGACAAATCATAGCCTTTGAAACAGTCCTACACATTGCACCAATCACTGGCTTCCTACTGAGTTGCTGGGGACATATTTTCCTTGAGTGATAATTGCTTCAGGGTCTCCTGGGTTTTCAGAGGTTTCCCTTTATTTCAGTTCTTCTGTCTAAGATATATTCGATAATTATAGTTTAGAGAGAGATAAACCATGACTTGAGCAAAGTCTTCTAAAACAGATTGTGGCTATCATACTCACTGCATCTGGAGTGTAGCTCCTCAAGCTAGCTGTCCATGATATATTCAAACCAATCAGATTGTTATAACGACACCTGTACAGGCATCAAAGAAATATCTCAGTTAACTATTCTCTGCTTCCTTAAAGTAGTCAGACATATAAAAATTCTAACAATTATTAATCAAAGGTTTGATTCAGCCTAGCTTCCAATATTTAGTTTTATAAAATGTCTGGCATTAAATTCCTACCCCTAATGTTAGCAGCCTCACTGTTATGTAACAGTACTTAACTGCTAATAAAATAATGTAAGAATCCATGTGCCCTCTAAATTCTCCTAAGGATGTCCTAGAGAAGCAGTTGCACTAGCCTGGAATGTCTGGGGCTCACAACCAAACAGTATTAATTACCTTTCTATTGCTGTGACAAAATACCATGACTAAAACTTCTGATAGATGAGTGAGTCTGTGGTTTATAGTTCCAAAGAGTTAGAGTCCATGATGAAGAAGCAGAGGCAGTAGGTGCCAGAAATGGCAGCTGGAGCAATAGCAGGGAATTCACATTAACTTAAACCACACACATGAAGCAGAGAAAGAGAAAGCAAAATGGCATGAGTCTTTAAATTCTCAAAGCCTGCTTCCAATGACATACTTTCTCGGTGAGACCACTTCTAAACTTCCCATATAGCAGTATCAACTAGGGGTCAAAGACTAGGGAAGACATTTCATTTAAAGCAACACAAACACCAAAAAAGTAAACCAAATCTTGGTACTAGATGTTTTATTTGTTGGCCTATGGTATCTAGCAGGGACTTTGTCACCAAACCCCCATAATGGATTGCCTTTATTTAAAGTATATGTGTACTGATGCATTTTATGAACCTTCTATAGTAATATCTATAGTAATATTCCTATATGACTCAGGCAATTCTGTGTTGTTTTTCCTCCTTATCCTTCTCATACCTTGCCATTTCCTACCCCAATTTAACCCTTCCTGCTTCTCTAATCCCCATTAAGTCTTTATGCCACAACATTCTTTCTCCCCTCACTTGAAAAGCCCTCATTCTTATGGCCCTGTACTAGTTTCCTGACTCCAGAAGGTATTCATATGGAACATGGATATCTTGGTTTTTTATTGGCTATTTTATTTATTTACATTTCAAGTGTTATCCCCTATCCCATACCCCCTCCCCCTACTTCTATGAGTGTGTTTTCCACCCACTCACTCACACCTGTCTACCTGCCCTGGCATTCCCCCACTACACTGGGGCATCAAGCCTTCACAGGACCAAGGGCCTCTCCTCCCATTGATGCCCTAAAAGGCCATCCTCTGCTACATATGCAGCTGAGGTCATGGGTTGCTCCATGTGTACTCTTTTGTTGGTGGTTTAGTCCCTGGGAGCTCTAAGAAGATGCATCCCACATACAGATACCAAACTCAGATACTAGTGCAGATGCCAAGAAGTGCTTGCTGACAGGTACCTGATATAGCAAGTCTCCTGAGAGGCTCTGCCAGAGCCTGACAAATACAGATGCGGACACTCTCCACCAACCATTGGACTGAGCACAGTAGGAGTCAGAGAAAGGACTGAAGGAGCTGAAGGGTTTGCAACCCCATAGGAAGAACAATATCAACCAACCAGAACATGGATGTGTTAAGATTCAAAACTAATTCCTACAAATGAAGGAAAGCACCTCCTTATTGTGGCTCTGGATTAGCTCACTCACAAAGACTGTTTCTAACTATTTACTCCACTTTTCATAACTTCCCTTCCCTTAACAGATAAATAATATTACACTGTGTAACAGCACCACGTTTTCATTATCTATTCACCAGTTGACAGAAACTTAAGCTGTGTTCACTTCCTGACTATTGTGAATAGTCATCAGTGAACATGGATGGGTGGGCAGGTATCTCCAGAGTAGCATAGAGTATGCTTGGGGATATAGTCAACCTTGATGGCAGGCAGCGGAGAGACAGCTAAGTGATAAAAGTGTTAAACATAAAATAGTGAGTACTCACACCTAAATAAACCATTTAGCTCCCACCCTACCAAGGCTCAAGTAACATAGAATACAATGAAGTGGAAAGGATGTAAGAGCCAGATTATGATGAAGAGCACGGGAAACATATGCCTACTGGGTATGATAATGAATTTATCATACTCATGGATTCACAGTAGCTGTGCTTACTTGTCTAAGAATTACACAAGACCAAGCCAGTCAATATGGCTATGTAGATTGGTTAGAAATCTCCAGACCCTACCATACTAAGGAGTTGTTTATGGTTGATAGTTTCATAGGCAAGAAAGATCATTCTTTGAGGATGAGGATAGGTTAAAACATTTATTTCTTATAGTTCAAGATGTTAGAGAGTCTAAGATCCAGATAAGAGTTAATTTACTTCTTGGTAAAGGCTCTTTTTCAGGATTACAGATACCTGCCTTTGTGTGTTTCCTCACAAAGGAGGTAGAGAAAGAAACAGGTAGGAAAGAGAGAGGGAAGGAGGAGAACCACTGTCTTTTTCTAAGAAAAACAATTCTTTTTAATTTTTTAAAAAGTTTTTGTATGTGAATTCCGTGTGTGTGTGTGTGTGTGTGTGTGTGTGTGTGTGTGACTATGTCTATATGTGCCCCTGTGTGTGTATCACATGAGTGCCAGTTCCTAAAAATGCCAGAAGAGTGTGTCACATTCCACAGGACTGGAATTACAAGAAATTTTTTTAATTCTTTTTTTTCTTCTTATTTATTTATTTATTTATTTATTTATTTATTTATTTATTTGAGAATTTCTTCATTTACATTTCAAGTGTTATCCCATAAGTCCCCTATACCCTCCCCCTGCTCTGCTCCCCTACCCACCCACTCCCACTACTTGGCCCTGGCATTCCCCTGTACTGGGGCATATAAACATTTTACAAGCAGTTATAAACTGCATGATGTAGGTGTTGTAAACCCATCCCAGGTCTTTTGCAGTGCTGAGCCATCTTTCAAGTCCCAGATTTTTATCATATACCCACAGGCTGCATTAGACCGTATATTGTCTATATAAATATAATAGTAATTAGTGTGATTTCAGCTTACATTTTTGGTTAAAGGAGGGGCACAAAATTTGTTTCATAACATGAGGAGTTAATTCATAGCTTTGACTTCTCTTATTCATTTTCTGAGCAGATTCACTGTGATAGAAAAAAGAAGGTGAGAATATGCATGATTTCTCAACAACAACAAAAAAAGAGATGTCAGGGATGTGCCCTGCTAATTATAGAAGTGTGTTTTTAGCAGAGTTAATTAATTATTCAAGGTGAATCTCATTAAATGTATGGCTAGGAGAATCTAGAATTAATGGATTTGGGGGTTTTATGCTTGCCTTGATGAACATTTTCATTTTGACATAATACACAGTACATGGAATGAAAAGTACTCAACGGCTTTTGAATAAAAACCAGAAACAAAAGGAATAATAAATTGAACCATTAACTACTGATCAAAACTAGATGTCCAAGAATATAATCTTTTTTTTTTTTTTTTTTTTTTGCCCACAGCTGAGAGGACAAGTAAACAGTAGATAGAAATGGTTGAATTTGTAGTCACTGGATGTTTTCCTTGGTAGGACAATGGGCTTTTGCTATTCCCTTGCTCCTTGTCTACTGACCATCAGCTCATGGAACGTTATGGTCTTCTTTGCATCAAATTATGTCTATACTTAGATAGCCCTATGCATTTCTTCATTAGTGACTGCCCTTTCCTGGAGATCTGGTTTACAACACCTACCATGCCCAGAATGACCTAGTCAATAAGCAGGAGAGCATATTTTCTGCTGGTTGCATCTTTCAGATGCACTGCATCTGCTGTTTTAGTATTAGGATTTCCTGCTCATCAATATGGCTACAAACAGATTTCTGACTGTATGCAACTCCTAATACTCAGAAAGCGTATTTCAGTTCAACACTCACCTGACTACTCATTATGATTGCCCATTATTCTTTATGATTGCACTATTATTTTACGGTTCAGATGAAGTTCAGAATATCTTTGTGACATTGATCTCATTGAAAATCCAATGTGTACGGACATGAGTATAACGACATTGATCTAAGTTTGGACCTTGTAAATACTGTGGAGATCACTGCAACTGCAAAGTTTGTGACTTTGGGTTTCGTTTGTTTGTGTATTAGTTGCATTTATCTTAAGGAACAGACCTGACAATTGATATACAGTATAAAGGGGATGTATAAGCTTGACTTCCATGCTGTGGGCTGAGTAGAATAGCAGTAGTTGTCTGTACACTGAAGAGGCTAAGAACCTGGTAACTACTTGGTCAACAACGTTAAATGTCTCAGCAATCTCTATCTGACACTGAAGGCCTAGAGAGTTCCCAAAGAGCTGCTCATCTTCAATCCATACTGGAAATCTGACAAGGCTTAGGCTAGCAGGAACAGCTATAGTTAAGATGCACTCACCAGCAAGGATGGAAGAAAAACAGATAAAATCACCCTTCTTGTATCTTGGCTGACACCAGGAGGCACTGCTACTCTGTAAGAGCAACATGTATTCTTTTTTTT
>LR753873.1:50017-122790 GCA_902729485.2 Mus minutoides
CCCTCCCGCGTCCCCGCCCTGCTCCCCTACCCACCCCCTCCCACGTAATGGCCCTGGCATTCCCCTGTTCTGGGGCATATAGAGTCTGTATGACCAAGGGGCCTCTCCTCCCAATGATGGCCAACTAGGCCATCTTCTTCCATATATGCAGCTAGAGACATGAGCGCAGGGGGAACTAGTTAGTTCATGTTATTCTTAAGGACTAAACCATCTACTCTGGGGAGTCTTCCCCTATCCCTTACTTCAGGTAATCCTCCTAGTAGACAAATTCACATAGCCAGTCAGGGTCAAATAAAGTCAGTCTCTTAGTCAAATTGAGATTGAATCAAGTTGAAAGTCAAATTTGCCTATCAGTATGCTTCCCTGCATTAATCATAAGCATCAACCCTGGTGACAGACACACAGAAAGGACCCTTTAAACCTCAGCATCCCACTTTACCCTTTTCTGAATATTGCTTCTGAATCTGGTCCTGAGATACTGACACTGCTGAATTTTGCTTTTCCTAAGATACAGCTGTCAGCTTGATGTTTGCAGTGTTTGCTGTATGAACTAAATTATCTACCCTCCAAAAGGAAAAGAAAGAAAGCTATCAAAAAAGCCTATAAAAAACATGCATGCCATTCTAATTTACTACTCCAGATGTCAAATAGGACCAAATGCAGATCACTGCATCTGTAAAATATATACAATCAGGTTTTCAGTGTTTATTGTAGATGAATCGATTCAGTAAATGGACAGTGAGAGTGAAATGTTTAGCAGCTCATACTCTGGGTGTTAATACCAAATGTTCTCAGAGGTTGGCTGGCTATAGATGTACAGGAGGTTGGATAAGACCTAACACTGTCCAACTGGTTAATTTTGAACTCAGAGGAAGTCTTGCAAGGTACTATCGCTGCTCTGACATCTACTCTTCTAACACACTGAAAGAGAAGCAACCTTGCCTTTCTCTTTTCCCCAATGCACATTGCTTAACCCACTTTATTCTCTTATGTCACCGTTAATCTGGATTTATGTGCCTTCAAATTAACAATGTTATTATAAAGTAGATACCCATTTCAACTATCTCCATATCCACAATGTCTGAGAGAATTTTTAATCTATCAAAACATTGAGTGATGGTTTACTGAAAGATTAAATGAGTGACTAGAAGATACCTTTATTTCTTGAGGATAAAGGAGAGCAAAGCATCAGAGTATTCTCAATTCTAAAACAGAATAGGGAGAAAAGCAAATGGAAAAAATATGTTAGTGGGTAGAAATTTTAGTCATCTCCTGAAGCCACACGCCAAGGACCCAACTCGATTCTACTCTGGGCGTATGCTTAAAAGTATGGCTAGGACTTTCATATGTATTTCTTAAACACAGTCATTAAAACCCAGACTGAGTTGAGTTTCTGAAGGAGTCAGTCTATGTAGTTGCAGCTCTTGATGGGTTCCTACTCGTGTCTGCTCTGATGAAAAATTACAGTTTTCAAATGAGTGCTTTTTTACTTCACAGAAAGGGACCATGTCACAAACATGCTTTCCTTACAAGGCTTCTGAAGATTGAGCTGCCTACTGCTGTCATCCACATTACTATATTGAGAAATAATCATTGGCAGATGAAAGCAGGAGGGAACTTGATATAAAATTTCAGTGATTCCCATGATAGAATGGGAACCATTCTCAGCGGAAAGTGATCTTCTATTGAAGAGTTTCCTTTTACAATTCAATTTTTTAAAAAATTTATGATTCAGAATGAAGTGGATGATTTGGCACAGTCAAAATATAATATTGATATCATTCATATCCAACTGAAACTGACAATCCACCCAGCACAAAGTAACTCTTCATTTTTAAATTGGACCATATGCCAATGTTCAAGTAAGCAAATTAGTCATAGCTACCCCCTAGCATACTTAAGAAGATTTAAATCAATTTCAAATAGCCCTCTTATCCTTAAGTGGTAGATTTGAGCATTTGCTAGAAAGAATTTGAGCTTCCAATCCAGTGCAACATTCCCTCCACAGTTGTCTTCTAATCACAAATGTATAGCATACTGTTGAAAGGAAATGTGACTTATAAGTTTTATTACTGCAATAAAAACATATGCATAAACAGGAAAGACAAAACAGAAAGAAGGTATAAATATTCAACTAGAGTTAAGGAGTAAGCAACCTCAGAGACTGTCAGCTGGCAATGGCTAAAGCAGATCTTAGCTACAGAAGGACTTTGTTTATGTAGTAGTGCCTGCCTATAATGCCAGCAGTTAAAAAGCTAAGGTAGGACACACAAGAGTTCTAGAACAGCTTGAGTTATATATGGAAACCCTATGCCCCCCAACAAAATACCCTTTTCATTTTCTGAACAATATGTTTTATTATCTTGATCCATGTAGTTGTCAAAAATCAAAGAGAATTTTAAATATGAAGTAGCACGAGCAAAACAAAGGCAAAATCATCTTTAGAGAATAGACTGATGATAGATTCTATTCTGTGGGAAATAGTAATTTTCCATTAAATTTATTGTATCTCTCTTTATTGACTCCAAAATAAGTTTACAGCATAAAAACTGTACATTTTTGTTTCTAAAGCTCTTGGATTCCCTGAGCCCAAGAGCAGGGCTTCAAATGCCTCACTTTGTCCTGACCTGTGAGCCAGGCTGAAGCAAGCTGCTCACGGCTGATTACTGCTGTATGAGTACAGATCTGCCCAGAGCTGATAAACAAGGCCCAGAAGGACAGCCCTCCAAATCACCCCACCCAAGCACAGAAGACTCCTCTTGAAAAAACCATTCATTTCATTATTTCCCTCGTCCTTGTTTTACAGTCTTCTCTTAGACCATCAATATTTATGGTTCTGGTCTCTACTTTTGGACGCCATCTCATAATAATTACAAAACACTTAATACCTTATAATCACACACACACACACACACACACACACACCACTGTGGCTTAATTGGCAGAGTGGATGTGGTGAAACAAAATTGTGTCTTCATCATACAAAATATTTAAGTGTAATGAAAAATTGTTAGAAGGAAACCTGGGGCAAAGATTCATGACATAGGTCTTGACATTAATTTCTGGGATACAGGCACAAAAGCATGAGCCACAGAAGCAAATGGGATGACCAGTGGATGAGTTGGCAAAGAGGTATGGGATGTGGAACAGTCAGAAGGTGGACCTGGAGGGGGATAAAATCTGGAGTGAAAAAAAAAAAGGTTAAATAAATTTAAAAAAAATTAGAAAGAGAGAGAGAGAGAGAGAGAGAAGGAAAGAAGGAAGGAAGGAAGGAAGGAAGGAAGGAAGGAAGGAAAGAAAGAAAGAAAGAAAGAAAGAAAGAAAGAAAGAAAGAAAGAAAGAAAGAAAGAAAGAAAGAAAGTCATGTCTCCTCTGATTCCTTCAGTTCTCCAGTGCGGAATCAGAAGAAAGAGAAACCTGGAATTACTTCCTGATTTTTACATTCTCTTACCTTATAAGATCTGTGACTGAGTAAAACACAGCCCAGCACAGACACTTGCCTTTTTCATCTGTCACTGGTTTTCCTCCAGACTTTTGCATTTGAAAACATTCTTTCCTTTCCTTTGTAAAATACCCACTGAGGTCCAGAGAGCCACAGCCCCCAAAACTGCTGAGTCACCCTGTCTGTGGAAGTCAGCAGCTGCCTCAACTGAATATGTCCCCTGGAGATAATGCAGATTGTCTACGCTTGGCGGGACTCTAAAACTTTTTTTTCCTCTGGGCCTTTGCCACATTCACATTTCTGACATTCCTATTTGAAGTGGACTGGACATTCAAAGAACTGTTTTTCTCTCTTAGCTACATTTCATCTTGCAAAGCCTTAGACTGAGCTGAGCAGAGATGGAAACTCCAAAGGAAACTGTGAGTACAGACGAATTCTCATTCCTGATGATGTTAGGAAAGCTTGTCTGCTCTGAACCTTCCATTCCACCCTCACAGGATCATTAAAAATCATACTTATTTGATTTTAAAGTACCAAAGAGTTTTGATTTTAATTCTTTTATGAAGGTTTCACTTCTAAAAATAACCTAGAACTTTACAACTAAATAATAATAATAATAATAATAATAATAAATTGAATATTTATTCTCTAAACTACTAGGTAATTTGAGCCCAAATAATCCCACTAAAACATTGTGTTGTTGTGGAATTACTTAATTTTAGAGTCATCTCAGGAATTACTGTCTATTAAAAAAACTGTTTTTAAAAAATAAAGTAACATCAAAATATAAACAGTATTGCATATTTTGTATAGAAGATGTAAGGAGAGCAGTGCACTGTAGAAATGTCTCTATGGAAATATTTTTTATGAATATTGTTACACAAAAACTGAATTTCTTTAAATTACAGCATAATTTTGTGTTGACTAATAATAAATATTTTATATTCCAAAATCCAATTATTGAAGCATTAATGATTTATACTTTGTGACAAATGAGAAGACAGGTTAAATTTAGATTTTCTTTTAAGTAGCTTTTTGTTTTTGTTTTTGTTGTTTTGATTTTTTGTTTTAGTAAATAAAATTAGAAAAGTACATAATACATGATATAGACTTTTAATTAAAAAAGAAAAGTACTCAGGTTTGTGTGTGTGATTCACTAAACCATCCTGATTAGTCCTTAAACTTACAGGATAACCAGCACTTATCAATGTTGTTTAGCCTTTGAAGGGTAAGAAATACCATTTCTTTATTGTGTATCCAACATTCTGTGGCATTGCTTCAGCAGTCCAAATTTGTTTTTTCTATAGAATATTTTGGATGATTAAGAACTATTCATCTAAAAATAGCTATTTATAGTTTAAAATTATACTACAGCAGCCACAAACCGTATGAATTAATAGGCTTAATAATTTGTAAACATAGATTCAATGTGGGTGGAAAGCCTTGGGATATGCAGGAGGGATCACATTGTAAGCCTGAGAACTAGCAACAGCTACAGGAATTAGTTATTTTTCTTTGTATAGTTTTAATTAACGTAATACCCACACTCATGTATTTTGGAATATAGAACAATATTTGAAAACATGAGACTTTTTTCATTTATAGGCTGTCGAAAGCAGTGGACCAAAGGTTCTAGAAACAGCAGAAGAAATCCAGCACCGAAGACAGGAGGTGTTAAACCAGTACCAGAGGTTCAAGGACCGTGTTGCTGAGAGGGGTCAGAAGCTCGAGGAGTCTTATCACTATCAAGTTTTCAGGAGAGATGCAGATGACCTGGAGAAGTGGATCATGGAAAAGCTCGAAATTGCAAAAGATAAGACATATGAACCCACAAATATACAGGTAACTCAGGGCCACAAATGTCTGCAGAACTCACCCTAAGTTCTCTAGAGATTGAAATGTTTTGTTAATGTTGCATCAGTGTGGATGTGAGCACTCCCTGATTTTGTGTACAGGACAAAGCTAAAATGGTAGAATGGGAACTTTAAAAATTCAGTTAAGAAAAAGGCTGATGTTATTTCTTCTTTACAAAATTAGAAACGTGAGCTAGAAGGAAAAAACTGACAACATATCAGTTGTTAATAATCCAGAATCATACTGCATTATATTGAAGTTTCACCCAGAACTTACATTCATATATATATATGAATATATATATATATGACCAGGCTGGCCTCGAACTCAGAAATACACCTACCTCTGCCTCCTGAGAGCTGGGATTAAAGGCGTGCGCCACCACGCCCGGCTACATTCTTATAATTAATACATAGATGTCACAGAAAGATTAGACTATCTAATAGAGATGAAAGTTGTGCCTCTAAATGTTATATGCCTCCCATTTCTTAACTTTCAGAGTCTTATCTGCAAATAAAACTCACCGGAGTCATTATTTTATGATAACTTATTAGACAAAATAGTGTCTAAAAGTTCAAAAAACCTTGTACTTTCTATATTGTGATATTAATGATGAAACAATTGATTTTTAAAAAAATAAATAGCAAAGCTTATCAGTGCTTCTAAAGCACTGTCCATTCTCCTCAGCTGGGGGTATTTTTCAAGCTTTTCCCTAAATTGTTATTTATAGCTGCTGATAAATTCAAATAAAAGGTTCTAGGACAAGAACTCTGGTGGAAATTTCTACATCTATTGTCATGTTGCATAGCAAGATCATAAGGAATGATTGGTGTTGAGCTGGCAAGAATGGAGCAAGATCTGGGTGATGTATGATGTATGTGTCATAATTCGCATAAGATAAGAGCCAGAGCTATTTACGAACTTTAAACAAATAATTTCATTTTCCTCATTGTACTTCTTACAAGAGAACTCAGCATTAACCCTTTAAAGGACAGTGTGTATTACATGGTTTTATTCACAGAGGAGCCTTTGGAGCCTTAAGTAGAATATTATTTTATCGATAGTTTCCCAAAGGAAACCCCAACAGAAAAGACTTGCTTTGTGACTTTTGATTTAAGATGTCATTTTCAGTTGTTTTTCTAGAGTAACCACTTGCTTTTTTCAGGATATGATTGTTTCTGCTATGGCCAAGGGAAATTCCTGTGTAAATGTAGAAGAGCGAGGAGTCTGCTTAGAATTGGGAGAAAGAACAAAAACAGTGCCTGGTTTCCCCATAAGACTGTACTTCATTACTCATAAACTCTGATTCCCAATCTGCAGGGGAAATATCAGAAGCATGAATCCTTTGTATCAGAGGTGCAAGCCAAATCAAGAGTACTTCCTGAGCTGGAAGAAATCAGGGAAGCTCGATTTGCAGAAGATCATTTTGCCCATGAAGCCACCAAGGTAAATGGATGGTAGGATCTCAGTTCCAGTTACTGATTGTGTTATTAGGATTTGCATGGATTATGCCAGGTAAACCTCAGTGTAGCTGCCTTACAACAAGGGCTGATCGCTCCTGTTCTCTATTGAAATTGAGGCAGACAAAATATATTTCATGGGTAGAGAAGAACCACGGTATGATAGCACACCTTGTATTTCATGGGTAGAGAAGAACCACGGTATGATAGCGCACCTTGTATTTCATGGGTAGAGAAGAACCACGGTATGATAGCGCACCTTGTATTTCATGGGTAGAGAAGAACCACGGTATGGGAAGCACTGGGCCGTCCTTATATGTGTCCTTATGTCATGATCAAGCTATCTTCAGCCTATCCCATGTTTCTCAAATGAAGTTATTCTAAAGAATCGTATATTAATTATTAAGTCTGACTTCAAGGTGATGTTTATTCATTTCAATCGTCTTTGAAATTTTCCCCTTTGCCTGTGAAGTTTTGGGGTTTGTTTTTTCCCATACTCTCCATTTCTGATAGCATACTTTTCTTTACTGTCCTTTCTACTTATAAAAAATAGAACAAGAAAAACACTAAAATCTAATAACTTCAGAAAAATGTCCTTGGCTGTCTAGACTTGAAAATCACAGTCATTTCAACAACCATTTACCACCGTGTACCTATTCTTAATGTCACAGCTACTTTCTAATTCTTATATTCTCCCTGTTATATTTAAAAATTTCAGCGTATGTGGGCTTAAATTACAAAAACAATTTATATTACATATCTTACAATTGAGGCTTGTCTTTCTATATGCAGCATAAACATTCTAGCACATGTTAATGGTAACGAAATATGATCAGGAAAGAGATTGTTTTAACTAGAAAAATAATGGAATTAGAGAAAAGGTATTAACAAGAAATGCTTGAGTTTTTTTTTACTTGTTTAATATTGAAAGATTTTGGGCTGGTGAGATGGCTCAGCGGGTAAGAGCACCCGACTGCTCTTCCGAAGGTGATAAGTTCAAATCCCAGCAACCACATGGTGGCTCACAACCATCCGTAATGAGATCTGGCTCCCTCTCTGGAGTGTCTGAGGACAGCTACAGTGTACTTACATATAATAAAATAAAATAAATCTTTAAAAAAATATTGAAAGATTTTTTTATATTATAGTGTTATGTGTAAACTCATATTAATTAAATTATTTGAAACTATATATGATGTTGTATACCCATAATCCCAAAGTGGAGAGATAGAGACAGAAGGATACTAAGTTCAAGTCTAATCTGAGCTATTGTCTCAGGGTTTTATTCCTGTGGAGAGACACCATGCTCAAGACAACTCTTTTAAAGAAACATTTAAATGGGTCTGGTTTACAGTTCAGGGATTTAGTCAATCATAATAGCAGGAAGCATGGCAGAGTGTAGGCGGACATGGTACTGGAAGAGCCAAGAGTTCTACATCTTGATCCACATGCCCCACAGACTGTGTGCCATACTGGGCATAGCTTGAGCACAGTAAACCTCAAAGCCTGCCCCCATGGTGACATACTTCAATAAGACTACACCTATTCTAACGAGGCCACACCTCCTAAGTGTCACTCCCTATGAACCAAGCATTCAAACACATGAATCTACAGGGGACATTCCTATTCAAACCACCACAGCTGCACAGTTAAATGTTGCTTTCTAAAAGTTACAATGTAAAACAAAATTGGAATATCTGAGAAGTATTTAAAACAACTATTGCCACCAGTGAGGCTATGCTGGATACCATAGAAAGGTTTAGAGAAATGATCTCTAGGTGTTGAAGATGCAAGATTTTTAAAGTTTTTTAAATTAGATAATTTTCTTCATTTACATTTCAAATGCTATCCCGAAAGTCCCCTATACTCTCCCTCCAACCCCCACTCTGCTCCCCAACCCACCCACTTTTGCTTCGTGGCCCTGGCATTCCCCTGTACTGGGGCATATAATCTTCGCAAGACCAAGGGCCTCTCCTCCCAATGATGACCGACTAGGCCATCTTCTGCTACATATGCAGCTAGAGACAGGAGCTCTGGGGGTACTGATTAATTCATATTGTTGTTTCACCTATAGGGTTATAGACCCCTGCAGCTCCTTGGGTACTTTCTTTAGCTCCTCCATTGGGGGCCCTGTATTCTATCCAATAGATGACTGTAAGCATCCACTTCTGTATTTGCCAGGCACTGGCATAGCCTCACAATAGATAGCTCTATCAGGGTCATGTCAGGAAAATCTTGCTGGCATATGCAATAGTGTCAGGTTTTTAAAGTGCTAACCAGTTTCACATGATTGGTGAAACGTGAAATTCTGGTCTAATCTGGCACTTAACTGCTTCTACCTGTTGTCAAACTATGCAGCCCCAAAATATTCTTATAAAGTTTTAATGTGTTTTCCAGTTACTCAACAAAGTTGTTTGGGGGTATGCTATACTTAGAACATCCTCTGCCTATCATCCACCCATCAGGAATCTTTCTGTTCTTAAGACTCAGTCAAAATGAATACTCTCCCATGAAAATTTCCCCCGATGTCTTGTTTTCTCCCCTTTTGCCATCCAATAACTTATATTTTTCAATTCCCTAAAATTTCAAGACATTTTAACAAATTTTCTGTCATGGAATATTACATTTGGTTTGGCTTAGTAACCATTTTCATAAACTTTTTTTTTCTCTCAGTAGAAACTTGTCAAGCAGTTAGTACAGGAATGAATGGGAGGACTGATTTTTATTAATTAATTATATAATTTATTTTTCATTCTGACCACAGTTTGCCCTCCCTGCTCACCTCCCAGTTCTCCCATACCTACCTATCCCATCCACTCTGCCTCCCTATCTTTTCAGAAAGAGGGGGGTCTCTCATGAGTACCAACCAGCCATGGCATATCATGCTGGTAAGACTAGGCACATGTTCTCCTATTGACAAGGCAACCCAGTAGGGTGAAAAAGTCCCCAAAGCAGGCAACTGAGTCACAGACAGCCCCTGCTCCAGCTGTTAGAAGTCCCACATGAAGACCAAACTGAACAACTGTTATATATGTTCAGAGGGCCTAGGTCAGTCCCAACCGTGCTCACTGGTTGGCAGTTAAGTCTCTGTGGGACCCTATGGGCTCAGAGTAGTTAATTCTGTTGGAGTTTTGTACATGTTTCTGATTCTATACCTACTTCTTGTTTCTATGTTTCATCAATTGTTTTTAAATTATATTTTATTTATCACTGTATGTATGTATTTTGTGTGTTTTTGTGTACATATATGGATGCATGTGTGTGTGTGTGCATGCATGCACGTGTGTGTGTGTGTGTGTGTGTGTGTGTGTGTGTGTGTGTGTGTCTGTGTGTGCATGGTTATGATCTATAGTATAGTATGCTTACAGAGGTCAGAGGATTCTCTCCTACCACCATAGTTTTAAGGGATCAAACTCAGGTTGTCAGGTTTGGAAAGCAAATGCTTTTGCCCACTGAACTACTTGCTAGCCCAACCATTTTGTTTCTCTCCCTTAAAGACCCATCTGAAGCAACTTCGGCAGCTGTGGGATCTGCTCTTGGAGTTGACCCAAGAGAAAAGTGACGTGCTGCTGCGGGCGTTGAAGTTCTATCAGTATTCTCAGGAGTGTGAAGATATCCTGGAATGGGTCAAAGAGAAGGTACAGGCACACATATTTATGGGTATTCTGATGGCTCTGTCACAAGCAGGCCATAGAAATTCTCTACAACCTACTCAGGTAGTCTTAACTAGTTGAGAAATTTGTTCCTTGACTTCATTCTTTGGGGAAAAGATGAATTTTGGCAAAGATTTGAGAGTACTCTGAAGATTGTTGCAGAGTATAAGGCTAAATCTATGGTTGTGGTCATGGCAGAGACAAGACTAATACCACACTTTAAATATGATCTAGGCTCAATTCCCTTTCCATGCTGTTTTTCTTTACACTCTGGGTCTTGTCTGAAATGACTTCCAACTCTTGTTTCTCAGTGCGTACAGATAAGGCTTTTAAAATTTTTCTCTACATACTTCAAGTATAGCTCCACAGTCAGGGGGCTGATGTCATATACACACAAGAGCTCAGTGCAATACTTTTTAGAAATGCTTCATTCAAAAGGAGGCAGACAGAGTAGGAGGAATTGATCTTCACCTTCTAAAACATAGAAGGAACATCCAGAGGCTCTTCCAGCGAGGTCCCTGATTTCACAAAAAAATTATCCCAAAAACCGTTGATTTCCAGACAAAGCTGCCATCCCAAAACACACTCCTGCTTCTTACTTTTCTCTCAAAGTGTCCCCTGAGTTATCCTGAGATTATAATGGGATCTTGGGGCTTTTGACTTGCAAAAATTAATATATTTTTTTACTGGTGATTCTGTGAACTTGTCCACCATTACAGGAAGCTATAGTGACATTAGTGGACCTGGGCGATGACTGGGAGCGAACTGAGGTCCTGCATAAGAAGTTTGAAGAATTCCAGGAAGAACTGACCGCTCGGAAGGGAAAAGTGGACAGAGTGAACCAATATGCTAATGAGTGTGTCCAGGTGAAGGGAACACAAAGGATCTCTCTCTCTCTCTCTCTCTGTGTGTGTGTGTGTGTGTGTGTGTGTGTGTCTTTGTGTGTGTTTAAAGGGAGAGATAGATAGGCAGAGAAAAGTAAATCTACAAGTAGCATAGGCAATTTTTGTACCATAAATTTTATTGATGGCTCTTTTTAAGCACTCCTTGTGAAAGAAACAGAAATAAAGTAGCATAGAATTTATAATAATGTTTGTCTATCAATATATATCTATGTGCATATATATATATATATACACATGTATGTATTATATATACTATTAGTGTATAATATTTTCTAAGAGTGTAAGAGAAAAATGGAGACACACTATCATTTACTTAAAGCAATGCTTACATGAGTTTTCAATGTCTGAGTTAACAAGGTTTGACTCGGACTAAATACCCTAATATGCAAGAGAAAATTGGAACAATTATTTGTGTATATATGTATCTGCAATCTGAATTATATAATATTCATGAATAGGTACATGTATGTGTAATATAGTCTAGTATAGTATATATACATAAAATACATAAAGTCTAACAGGTGCTTTTGCTGTGCATCCTATTTAGGTTTTATGTGCTCTCAGCTCTAGAGTGAGTCTGTTAACAGCCATGTTAGTAGCAGCAAAGATTCAGGATAAATGGGAACTAGAGAAAGACTAAAGATATCACTGTTTGCCAACATTTTCAAAGCTGTTTGTTCAACAGTTCCTACATTTTTTTCTTGTCTTTACCATATTTTTATTGAACTAAAAGGCGCTCATCTATTTAAAACTTTCTAAGAAACAACTACTACAAAACTTAGAATAAGTATAGTTTTGTGCATGACTCTGATTCAGCTATGGAGATGCTTGGCTGGGCTGTTCTGATGACACCTGGTTTTCTACATGGCTGCAGTTATTTGGTGGCTTAGTTTGGCCAAATGGAATAAGACAACTTTCCTCTTATTCAGAACCTTGTGAAGACAGGAAAGGCTTTATTTATGTCATTTGCCATTGCTTGAGAAGCCATACTTCATTATCTGCCATGTGACAAAGTATGATGTATAAAGTTCAGTGTTAAGGTGCCTTTTGGTATGATGTCATCTTTGTTGGTTTTCTTTCTTAGGAGAAACATCCTAAGTTGCCGGAGATAAAGGCAAAACAGGATGAAGTCAATGCTGCCTGGGATCGTCTCTGGAACCTGGCTCTCAAGAGACGAGAAAGTCTGTCGAACGCAGCAGACCTCCAGCGGTTTAAAAGGTATGGTGCTAAAATCATAGTACAGTGTGTAGAGGGCTGGCCTAGCATGCTAGAGGCCTGAGCTCTGATCCACATCACCACCTAAAGTAGGGAAGTAGAGGCAAAGAGACTATAATCCTAGCCATTCCAGAAGTAGAAGCTGGTGGGTGAGGACTACAAAATGTGGGGACTTGGCCACTGTTCACAGGGTTCTGTTGATTAAAAAAAGAAAGGAAAAAAGAAAAAAACATTAATGTATAGCACTGCTGAATTGGCTCTGAAGAAGCAAAGGGGTTGTAAAGATCACATGAGTCTGAGGGGAAGAGTGGCCTTCAGGAATAACTCCTCACATGGCAGACACAAGAAGTGTCTCTGGGAGCTCAAAAGTCAAGGACCTTTGCACTAGAACATCTTAGTGGAAAAAAATCTGACAAGCAAGAATGTTTTCAGTTACTCTGCTAGTTTGAAAGGGGGAGTAGTTACTACTTGAGGGAACTAAGCTGGTCCCATTGTGAGGGCTGTGGGTCTGTTTGCTCTGCAATGCCTGGCATCTTGGTTTGTTGATGCTCATGACATTATCTGCTAGGGATGTCAATGAAGCTATCCAGTGGATGGAGGAGAAGGAGCCTCAGCTCACCTCTGAGGACTATGGCAAAGATCTTGTTACTTCTGAGGCATTGTTTCACAATCACAAGAGGCTCGAGAGGAATCTCGCTGTCATGGATGACAAGGTAAGCTTCTGCTGGAGAAATAATTAGCCCCAGGCATATAAAGGGTATGTGGGCATCCTCCTGCCTAGCATATCTTCAAGAAGATGCAGTGGACTCATGGCTTTCAATAAAGGATGGATTCTGCTGTGCCACTGTAATACGACGACTCATTCTAGTTTATATTTGTTCACTGATGCGGCACGGTTCTTATACTCAAATTATTTATAAAATGTGAATGTTTGGTATGCTGTTTTGCAACTACAAAAAAATCCATCAAGGACTATTCAATCATCTCTCTCAGTAAAACACCTTTGAACTAGAGTTTTCGCTCTGAAAACATTTTGTTGTTGCTGTTGCAGTTAGATCCTGGTTTTTGCCCTTCACACCAAAATCAGGGAAGAATTTTCTTTCATAATAAACTGAGAGACTTTAGAATGTAAACCTATCTTTTAGCTCCCTCCTCAAAGCTAAAAAGCTCTTACTTTTATGACTAGAAAAATAGATACAGACACCCTAAACCTCAGAGAAATCCCAAATTCTTGGGCAATTTCCATGTTTTATTTCTTCCTCTGTTACTGACATTTCTGCTACAACACCCAGCAGAATCTACTTAAGGGTAGACACACTTGTTTTATCTAACAATTTTAGAGATTTAAGTCCATCATTTCTTGGCCTCATGAACTTTGGAAGAGCATCATGATAATGAAAAATTGTGGTGGAGGATAGCTATTCACTTCATGGCTGACAAGGAAGTAGAGAATAATACAAGAAAGGTATACAGTAATATAGACTTCCAAAGAATATGTCCCAATTGACCTGTTTCCTACAACTAAACCCAGCATCTTACCTGCTACCCACCCACCCTGCAATACCATATGATGAATCCATCAAGAGATTTATTTACTGATTGGTTAGAGCTCTGACTGTCTCTAGCAATAGTCTGTTTCCACTGATACTGTTCCCACTGTATCCTGCTGTGATAACAAGGGGTTGTTTTGAAGTCAGTAATTCTTAGAGTCAATAATCCTACCATCTGGAGATAGAAGATAGTGCTCACCTTGTTATAATGATACCCATAAATACCCAAAAAGGTTCTTTACAATGCTATGAATGTATTAACCCAGTAATTTTTGTAATCAAAACATACCATAATACATCAGTTCACAACTTTACCTATAATTAAGGTGGATACTTGTATGATTCCAATGATGGAACAGAATTAAAAAAGATCACACGTACCTGTTTTGAATAAAGCCCTGTCCCTGTGACCTTTTTCACCATTCCATTTTCATTCTTCTTCATTGATTGATTTGTTCTTGGTCTTTTTCCCTCTAATAATACATGCTAAAATTATAGGATTTGATGTGTTATAATAATAATAATAAAAAAAAACCTCTCAACAGTATTTGAGTATGTTTGAGAATAATGAAAGAAAGAATGGTGGCTGTGGAGAGTCACCCATGTCTACATTTTACTATATCATCTTTGGTATGAAACTCTAAAGGAGTCACGTGGTTTTCTTGTTAGGGAAAATGTGTCCCATAAGATGACTACAGGGACTTAGAGATATAGTGCAGGATAAACTGTTTCAAATCTTGTTTCAGAGAAGATCTAGCTGACTGGGTAAGTTAAACAGTACTTCTCTCTGTCATTCATATAAGGGAGGAATAAAAACCATTTCTTCTTAAAGAAAAAAAGAAAAGTTTCTCATGATATTGTTAAATGAACAAAACAAAATAAGAAAATGTTTATAAAATACTAAACACAGTTATGGATAATAAAGATTCTAAGATTGTCATTAACACAGAATATTTTGTCTTAGTCAAGTGTGCTAATATAAATATACTTATTAATTATTACTATCCATATGGGGTTTTTTATTAGATATTTTCTTTATTTACATTTCAAATGCTACCCTGAAAGTTTCCTGTACAACCACCCCGCCCTGCTCCCCTACCCTCCCACTCCCACTTCTTGGCCCTGGCATTCCCCTTTACTGGGGCATATAAAGTTTGCAAGACCAAGGGGCCTCTCTTCCCAATGATATCTTCGAGGCTTTTCCCTGCTTTCTCCTCTATAAATTTCAGTGTCTCTGGTTTTATGTGGAGTACTTTGATCCACTTAGACTTGAGCTTTGTACAAGGAGATAAGAATGGATCAATCCATATTCTTCTATATGATAACCGCCAGTTTTGCCAGCACCATTTGTTGAAAATGCTGTCTTTTCTCCACTGGATGGTTTTAGCTCCCTTGTCAAATATCAAGTGACCATAGGTGTGTGGGTTCATTTCTGGGTCTTCAATTCTATTCCATTGATCTACATGTCTGTTGCTGTACCAGTACCATGCAGTTTTTATTACAAATGCTCTGTAGTACAGCTTAATGTCAGGCATGTTGATTCCCCCAGAGGTTCTTTTATTGTTGAGAATAGTTTTTGCTATCTATGGGCTCTGGAGGGAAATTCCATATGGTTTTTTATTGCAATCTCTCCCATAAATCTGCCATGAATCAGAATGCTTGGATTTTTAGTAGGTTTTTTTCTTATTCCAAAGGTGAAGGAGTTATGTGCCAAAGCAGACAAGCTGAAGATTTCCCATCCTGCAGATGCACCTCAGATCCAGCAGATGGAAGTGGATTTAGTCTCCAACTGGGAATGCATCCGTGCCTTGGCCACTAACAGATATGCAAAGCTGAAGGCTTCTTATGGGTCAGAACATGTGCATATTGTTCTATCTCTTTCAAGGGTCCTCAAAGCAGAATAAAAACTGAAAGAATGTAGCTCTCCTAACTGTTCTGTAAAAGCAAATGAAATTTTAATTTGCCAAATGAAGTTTTTTTGTGGACTGGTATAATACTCAGTGTCACACACACCCCCAATCACACCCCTTTATCTTACCTGCCTAGGTAGTTGTTAAATATTATATTGTAGCCTATAAAATTGGAAAGCTCTTGACTCCAGCAAAAGTTGTAAATAAAGTTCAAGCAAAAGAGTGTCAAAATAGGCCCAGAATTCTGTCTTGTTAAAAGTTATACAAAATCTGTGATAATTATGACTTGTTTTGGAGTCAGTAATTCTTAGAGTCAGTAATTCTATCATCCAGAGATAGAAGATACTACTCACCTTGTTATTATGATTTACAACCAAATGATGAATATTTAACTTCTTGAATAGATGATTGGTAGCATTCTTGAAGAGTAGAGTAAATATTAGCCAAGATATTTAGGAAAATTTCAACACTACCTCTACTCTGATAGGTGTGTGACATGTATCTATTTTCGGACTGCATCATGAGACTTTACTCTGAGATAGGTGTGACCTTAAGGTAATAGAAATATAACACACAAATGCACATTCACCCTTGCATATGCGCATGCGCGTGCACACACATACACACACACACACACACACACACACACACACACACACTAATAGACCTACTCTAGGACATATAACTCTGTTTAGAAAGACTTTATAACCTATTTCTCTGAAGAGAAAATGTAGGGAAGGAATTAGGACAAGTTAAACCTTGCATTCCATAGCTTATCCCACTCATAACCTTTTGTTCATAGTCCTTTTAAGAGAAGTATCTCATTCCTGTCTTTTACTTTATTTGTCCCACAGGTACCATCGGTTCTTATCTGACTATGATGAGCTCTCAGGCTGGATGAAGGAAAAGACTGCTCTGATCAATGCTGATGAGTTGCCAACAGATGTGGCCAGTGGGGAAGCCCTGCTAGCCAGGCACCAGCAGCATAAGGTAAGGAGCAAAGGCTTCCCTAGCAGGATTAAGAAGGGAAGAAAGTCCTTCTTTGGGAACCCTGTGTTCTGTCCAATGGATGGCTGTGAGCATCCACGTCTGTATTTGTCAGGCACTGGCAGAGCCTCTCAGGAGACAGCTTTATTAGGCTCCTATCAGCAAAGCCTTGTTGGAATCTGCAATACTGTCTGGGTTTGGTGATTGTTTATGGGATGGATTCCCGGGGAGGGGGGCAGTCTCTGGATAGTCATTCTTCAATCTTTGCCCTGAACTTTGTCTCTGTAACTCCTTCCATGGGTATTTTGTTCCCCCTTCTAAGAAGGATAGAAGTATCTACACTTTGGTCTTCTTCTTGAGTTCCATGTGTTTTGCAAATTGTTTCTTGGGTATTCTGCGCTTCTGGGATAAGTACCCAAGGAGCTGGAGGGGTTTGTAGCCCCATAGGAGGAACTAACCAGTACCCCCAGAGCTCCCTAGGACTAAACCACCAATCAAAGAAAACACATGGTGGAACTCATGGCTCTAGCTGCATATGTAGCAGAGGATGGCCTAGTTGGTCATCAGTGGGAGGAGAGGCCCTTGGTCCTGTCAAGGTTTCTATGCCCCAGTATAGGGGAAGGCCAGGGCCAGGAAGCAGGAGTGGGTGAGTTGGGGAGCAGGGGGAGGAGGGAAGGGATAGAGGATTTTTGGAGGGGAAACTTAGGAAAGGGAATAACATTTGAAATGTAAACAAAAACAAAAACAACAAAAAAGAAAATATCCAATAAAAAATAAAACAATATAAAAAAGAAAATATCTAATAAAAAAACAAACAAACAAACAAAAACACTTCCAAAGTTTTCACTGAGGAGATTGTAGTAATGATGGAAACATTGGAATTCATCATTTTTAAGGTTTTGATATACTAAAAATCAATCACATGACATTTCTGATTCCACTAGCATGCATGTAGTTCTATGATTTTGGCATTAGATCTCACTGAATCAAAATGATTAGATCATGATATTATTAATCTGTTTAAATAAATTATGCCTGAAATACAAAATATAATGAATAAAATTAACTTAGATTGATGGTTTCATATTAATAGGTTAGAGGGCAAGGTTTAATATTTTAGACAATTTAATATTTTGAATTAATGTTTCTATATAGTACAAGAATAGAAAGGGTAAGTAAAAAATGAATTATAGAAATTACTCTTCAATTGTGGGAAAATTTGAAAGATTTAAAAAGAAAATAGTCATATACAGAGAAACCCTGTCTCAAAAAACCAAAAAGAAAGAAACAAAGAAAGAAAGAAAGAAAGAAAGAAAGAAAGAAAGAAAGAAAGAAAGAAAATGGTCCAGCATTAATTTTCCAACTTTTTAAGCTTCTGTAAAATATAATGATAAATATATTATTGTTATGTGAGAGTATGATCTAGGGTCGAATATGAAAATAACAATTCTTTTTTAAGAAAAATAAATATAACATAATTTATAAATTGACTGAAAACAAAAAGAAAGGAAGAAGCGATTTTGTTCGATGTTGACCAATCTAGGAGATTTCTTGCTGCATTTGAGACATTCTGTTTTGTGATCACAGCATGAGATTGACTCTTATGATGATCGATTTCAATCTGCTGATGCAACTGGTCAAGAACTCCTGGATGGCAATCACGAAGCTTCTGAGGAAATTCGAGAAAAGGTATGCTGCTTTCACACAACATGTGAGCTTTCAATAAGATATCCAGCTTAATCCATCCTGTGCTCATGCGGCAATCTTTCTTTGGAAAGAGGTCAGGAGACATATAATCATGTTAATGGCGTGTCTGGCATCCATCTGCTCTTTATTCCAGATAGATAGATAGATAGATAGATAGATAGATAGATAGATAGATAGATAGATAGATAGATAGATAGATATGAATATATAGATTGAGATATATAGATATATATTGGTTATACCAAGTCACTTGAAATCTTCCCAAGATGAGCAATTGCTCTGCTGCATTGGGCCTTGCTTCATCAGTTCTCTGACTCCCATCTAATGTGGAAACTTTATACCATCTTGCCTCGATGCTTTATTTTATCCCACCCTCATACTCACCTCTATATGACAAGTTCAGTGATACATGTGCTTTGACAAGCTTTGGGTCCCGTACAGTGCCTAGTCCAATGATAGGCATCTGTACCATTTCTGCTCTCTTCTATACAACCTCACGTGAAGCTGATTTTTTTCACCAGTGATGAGGAAATCATCGAATAGCAACACATTTTTAGGCACTAGATTTTTCTCCAAATTGCAACATATAACCTAAGGGCTCATGCCCTGGCAATATAATTATATTGACTTATGATCTGGTGTTATTCTTCATCCCTGATGCTCTTCACTAGCTTTGTACATTTCTTGGTGCATATAATAGGAATTATATTATTTCATTCCCTGGCTCTTCCAGTCTTAAATTAATCTCTTCTTTTCTAACATATAGAAAGCAAGCTATGTCTCTTTATTTGACATTTATCCTATTTTTCCTACACTGCACTTATTTGCTTGAGTTCTGAGACCTTTAGAGAATAGCTCATTTCTTATTCACTTTTGATCTCTCAAATGGCATTTATTAGCTGCTAGACAAATGTAGGGTAAAATTTATTAATTTTTTTTCTGATACAATGTCCCTTCCTTTCCTAAGATGACAATACTTGCCAATGACTGGGCTTCCCTGCTGGAACTGTGGGACAAGTGTCAGCACCAGTACCGTCAGAGTCTGGATTTCCACCTCTTCTACCGAGACAGTGAACAAGTGGATAGTTGGATGAGCAGACAAGAGGTAACAGGAGCCACAAGGCCAGTCTTCAGATATTAATTCTTCACTATATTGACTACTATCAGTAGCCCCGACACCATTTCTTTAGGTGAAGCATGTATCAGAATCTGGAGGATGATCCATGGCAAATAGGAAACATGAGCTTGCTAAAATCTCTTTTGTGTAAAGGGATAGAAAAGTGTATAAGTACAACATGGGCATGGCAGACACACCTGCGATTTCAATACCCAGGGTGCTGAGTGTGCATAAGGCTCAGAAGTTTGAAACCATCTGGTCTACTTAGTGACACTATCTCCAAAACTATGTTTAAGTGTGTGGCACAGAGTTTTTGACTACAACTAAAGAATAATCAAATGAGTATCAAATTGGTAAGAGCTCAGGTAGAAAAGATAAAAAGTCAGGGTTAATGAAATATCTCTAAAGAAAAAGTAGTCCTCTTGAAGTAGTTTTGGGAACTCTGAGTAGTAATTAGTTGAATTTTATGTAGATAGACCCAGAGCTAAAGGTAAGGAAGTTGTATGCAAGCATTCAAAGCTGGGGGGTCTAAGCTCATGGTATTTGAAGTTAATTTTTACATAACATCTTTATTGGTACAAATGCTCACCTTGCTCTTCATTTCCTAGGCTCCTTCTTGTGTTCTTGTCTCAGAGATGTTCCAAGAGGAAAATGTCTTGCTAATGAGGAAATCTGGGATGTGCCTTTTTGTCTTCTGCAGGCTTTCCTGGAAAATGAAGACCTGGGGAACTCAGTGGGCAGCGTGGAAGGCCTCCTTCAGAAGCATGATGACTTTGAAGAAGCATTCACTGCCCAGGAAGAAAAGATCATAGTGAGTAATGCTTCTGGTTGGACATTTATGTCTTAACTGTATGCACTGTTTCCATACATACCTCTAAAGTGAATCACCCTGTGACTACAAGACCCAACATGAGGACAGTCCCTTGTAAATTGCCACTGCTTGGTTTATTGTTGACAACTTTTAGCTACACGTCTTAAAACATTGTGCTTTGATTCTGGAACCATATAGAATATTTATTTATATAGTGTGAAAGTAAAAACCATATCAAGATTCATCCTTTGGAGAAAAACATGGAAAAATATTCACAGCAATAAAAAATATATTTTAAAAATAAACTCTTTGATCTAGAAAATATATTTAGGTGATAGGACATAATTCCTTTTAACTAAGTGCATACTTTATATTATGTATTTTAAATCATAAATAAAATCCTATATTTAATAAAGAGTCATAATGTAAATATTTGAAATATATTTGTCCTTTTCAGTAATACTTTAATGCATATTCCTCTCTAAAAATTTATGTGTTGAATTGTAATTATTTTTATGAAGGATCATTTCCTTTATAATATATCTGCATTTTTATTTTTTATTTTTCTATCTAATGCAGTTTTGGAGCTTTACTTTGAAATTTAAGTTATAATATACTATAAAATTTATCACCATATGAGGACTCTAAGAAAATGATACATCAGGGATGTAATTCACTGTCTGTCTTTGGTTGTCTCTTATGGTAGAAAACACAGACACATGCAAACACACACACACACATTCACACACACACACATACATCATCGCCAACACTAGTGTAGAAAACAATATAGTTAATTCCAAATCTCCCCTACCAATTAACATCACACATAAGGTGACAACTTATTAATTCATATATTTGTGTTAGATTCATACTGGTAAAAAGCTGAAATTAGAGTAACTTATTATTTTTTACATATTTTGTATAATTTACCTATCCCAACTAATAAATACATATTTAGCAATTTGATGGACTGATGAGTGAATATGGCTAAAAATTGACTTCTATATCACACTCAGTGTATCTGGAGACAGAGATGTAGCTGCAGGTAGATGGGATGGTCAGAAGAGCTGTAAGAAAGTGACATTGGCTTTAATCCTTGATAGCATTTCTCCTGAATTTAATCATGGTGACATCAGAAATCTTGTGCTGTGACCTAGATTGAAAAAAATGATGGTGCAGAAAAGGCAATCATGTAGCCAAGAGTATATATTTTAAAGTTCAGTTATATCCAAACCCATAAGTAGGATCTAGGCCTTCTAACCTTCAAGCTGTTGAACTTGTCCATTGATATTGTTTGTTGTAAAGAGATATTCAAACTGGGGCTACTCATTCAGCTCTTGCTGAGGAAAAGTTAATGTAATTATTTTTCAGACCTTGGATGAGACTGCGACCAAGCTTATTGACAATGACCACTATGACTCTGAGAACATCGCTGCTATCCGTGATGGGGTATGCCCAGGGCCAGAGCCTCTCTCTACCTGTCCGTCCTTTTTGGTTGCTGTGATAAAACACTGATGAGAAGCAACTTGGGGGAGGAAAGGGATTATTTAGCTTTCGGCATACAATCTATTATAAAGGAAAGCCAAGTCAGGAACCTGGTGTCAGGAACTGAAGCTGAGACCATAGAGGAATCCTGCTTACTAACCTGATCCTCATGGCTTGCACCACCTGATGCTGCCCACCGTGCTCCGTCTTACATCAGTCATTAATCGAGAAAATGTTCCCACAAACATCCACACAGGTTAATCTTATGGAAGCAGTTCTTGAATTGAAGTTTGATTCTCCCAGATGACTCTAGTATTTACAAGTCAAGTCATGGCCTGTGCACCAATATCAGGAAAATCACTGGGGAAAGGGGGAAAGACAGCCAGGGTAGGCAGTGATCTCAACTGTCTATATTTGCTTTTGTTGGCCATGAGTTTATTTACAGTTTAATGTGTGTGTGTGTGTGTGTGTGTGTGTGTGTGTGTGTGTGTGTGTGTGTGCACGCTTTACAGCTTTTGGCCAGACGTGATGCCCTGCGTGAAAGGGCTGCCACTAGAAGAAAATTGTTGGTAGATTCACAACTTCTCCAACAACTGTATCAAGACTCAGATGACCTAAAAACCTGGATCAATAAGAAGAAAAAGTTGGCTGATGATGAAGATTTCAAGGTATGGAACTTGGTTCAACCTGTTAATATTCATTGGCAGTTGGCTTTCCAATGCCCAATTCTTCATCCCCACTGCGCTGGACTACTTTCTACTGTCCTAAACAGAATGGGGAGACAGAGATCTCTTTTTATTTGACTATTTTTGTCCTTCTAGTACTCCTTCTGCTTCTCTACACACCTCTTTAATTTGCCTTACCTTAACACGTACATTTTATGTTCTGCTACCACGCCTCAAACACAAAATCACCCTACCTCAGCTTCCTGAGTAGCTGGAATTAAAGGTGTGTGCCAACACCATACCTTGTTCTCCTCTATGTAATTGTTAAGATTCTGTATGATTCAAATGGTACAGTCAAAATTTTAGAGCTTAAGTAAGCTTAAAAGTAACTTAATCATTTGGATTATGTAGATTTATTACCTCAGCATTATGGATTGAAGGGACCAAGTCTATTTTATGAATGAAGAGCTAGCTTCTGAATTGGCATGTGTCCAGAGTTACAGAAGAGTTTAGATCAGGTTACCAACACAGATTAAAAGCTCATCAAGCCTAAAGTGCAAACCTGGGCTAGAATCTTTGCCCTACCCCTTTTTAGTTTCTGACTGTGAAAGTTGTTGGGGATCACTAACTTCTCTTTCTAACAATATACCAAAGAATACTTTGTGCATATACTAATAATAGTGTATGCACACACATATATACAGTTTCTAACTATTCAGATTTCTAGTCAAAGCTCAAATTAAACTTTCAATTTATAGGCTAATATTTAAAGTATCTCCTTTTATATATATATGCTTTATTCATAAATGTATACTTCTGACATTTTTGTTCCTACATTTGAGAGTTATGAATAGTTTATGTTTCACTCTACAGAAGTATAAAGCACACATTTGCATTTTCTGTAGGAATAACAGTTTTAGTGTATCCAGAATAAACAGAACTCTAAATTGCAAATGGGTGGGTTGTGTATGTACTGAGAAAGAAATGGAAAATAGGAGCTGGATAGATGGCTTAGTTGTTAAGAGCACTAGCTCTTCTCCAAAAATCCTGAGTTCAATTCCCAGCAACCATACTGTGGCTCATCTGTAATGGGACCCAATGCCCTCTTCTGGTGTGTCTGAACAGAGCAACAGTGTACTCATATACATAAAACAAATAAATCTTAAAAAGAAAAAGAAATTGAAAGTAATTTTTGTGTCTCATAGCAGCCTTGACTGATGTTTCATGCAAAATGGGGGTTATTTTCAAATAATCTTCCTGAACTCATGCTGGAGGGCTTAGCCATTCTGCCCTAAATATAGCAGAAATTGCCATATGAATTTCCCAAGCGATGGGAAAGAATATCATTTGAGTATTCTCTTCCTTGTGTTTATTTTATTTTGAGACTTTCTTACATGGGTACTGCAGGTACCCACCCTAATGCAACTAAGTCATTGAAAGCAGTCACATCTGCTATGAGATCGTGGCTGCAGTGGCTGTGTCAAGCTCAGCATTTCCTACCCCATCTCCCTATCCTTTGGGTTTTACAGTCTTTCTACTCTCCCTTCTGTGATGGTTCCTGCTCCTTATATGCTGTTCAGCACTAAGTTTTTTTTTTATCTTTTTGCATCTCTGCATTCACCATCATTCATTACCAAGATATGCAGCTGTGATTAAATCTGGGAGTAACATTTGTCTCTGGGAATAAACATAAATATTAATAAGGCAGCTTGACAGCATGAACGTTTTTATAAGAGCAGTGCATTTACCACTAGGGACTGAGACCTCCTCAACCTAACACTTGTGACTAGCTTTACAATACCAAACGTGAGCTTCCTCTCAGAGAACAAGCTCAAATCTAAGCAGAGAGTGGTTGTTTATTCCAATGACAGTCCAACCACTATTTCAGCAGAAGGCACATTTTATCTTGCAGTATATTTTTAGAGATAGTTGAATTCATAGCTGGATAGGATTCTTGGTGCCTCCTCTCTACCAGCCTGATTGTTACCTTCTAGGACTATGAAAGATAACCAGCATGAAGAGATGCTTTCAGCTCAGTTCCAGTTTGATTTTTCTATATACATTCTCATCAGTTGGTCCTGGTTGCCCTCGAAATGTCTGCCCTTCCTTCTTCAAACAATGACTTCCTTGATTTTTTTTCATCCTCTCTCAGGATGTACAGAACTTGAAGAGCCGGGTTCAGAAGCAGCAGGACTTTGAAGAGGAATTGGCAGTAAATGAGATTATGCTCAATAACTTGGAGAAAACTGGCCAGGAGATGATTGAGAATGATCACTACGCCTCTGCGGATGTGGCTGCTCGCCTGAGTGAGGTTGCCAACCTCTGGAAGGAGTTGCTGGAGGCAACAGCACAAAAAGGTAAAGCAGAGGTTTTGATATACAACTTCATAAATCTACTTTTTCTGTCTCCATCATGTTATTTGGTGAAATGTTTGCAATGTGACCCTATATGTTTACCTCCCTGTGTCATCATCTGGTCATCAACATTTAAAATCCAGTCTAAATATAACACATTATGTATTTAATTTATTTACATTGGGTTTTTCATTGAAACTTCTTTTTTTTCTTCAATTTTCTCCTAGATATTTCTTTTCTTAAATAAATAATGAAATATTGAAGGCCACAAATTCAATATTGTCTTTGTACCCAAACCTAATATACTTGAGTTATTTTATTACATATCTTGGTTAAATTAACTAGATATATAAATGGTTTATAATATTAAGCATTAAAATTGGCAGTGAGAGTTTATATATGGTGACTGGAAAGATGACTCAGCGGTTAAAAAGCACTGACTGCTCTTCCAGATGTCCTAAGTTCAACTCCTAGCAAATGCATTGTGGCTCACAACCATTTGTAATGGAATCCAGTGCCCTTGCCTGGTGTGTCTGAAGACAGCTACAGTGTGCTCACATAAATAAAATAAATAAATCTTTTTTAAAAAGGAGTTTAGACATGAAAAGATGGTTGGTATCACACATGTTGATCCTATGATTTTGTTCTTATAAGGTTTGATAAGGTGCTGTTTTTGCCTATTTAGAAAGTGATCAGAATATGTTTTAAGTGTCAAATATAAATGCCCTCACTTATGTTTTATCTTGTAACTTACATTTAGAAATTAATCACTTGTTTGTCAGTAATTATTACAAGTGATATTTTCTGTTTTGGTATCTACTCTGTTATGATTCTCATCTGTAGATGTTATTTTGACCTGAGTATAAAAAAAACAAATGTCACATTGAGTTTTTTAGATATCACCCTGATTTAGGGCTTAGAGGAAAAATATAGTCTTACTTTAACATTGAGATGTCACAGCTATTTTTCATAGCAAGAGACATAGTAATTATTTTAAAGAATAATAATGCAAATAGCTACAAAGTTGTAGAATAAAGAGTTAGCCAGCTATAATAGGAATTATCAAGGAAATTCTGAGATAAAATAATGAGTCATGGCTTATGATTACTGATGGTCACTAGTAGTGAAGCTGACTATATTTGAAACCACCTAAGAATTTTACACTTACTTAGGTCCAAAGTTTAGCAAATGTGATGTTTGTATTTGAATCTCGTTCAATGTAGAGTCTGAAGAATACATACCAAATGGCATTTGAAAATATCCAAAAGAGTTGACAACTCCCAAGGAAAATACATTTCACCAGAAAATGCAACTTAGTGTTATTTTGGTAACATCTCTGTACTTAAAACCAAATGCTACCAGAATTCTTCTAACTTAAGATGACTTCTTCTAGAATGATTCTCTTGTTTTTCTCTTAGAAATATCAAACCATATTCCTCCTTAAGTTGAGAGACAGGATGTTACAGTGTGCAGAGAACTGCCATAACTAAACTCTCAATGTCTTCTATACAATATTCCACCCTCCCCCACCCCAGGAACTCAGCTGTATGAAGCTAACCAGCTGCTACAGTTTGAGAACAATGCAGAAGACCTGAAGCGCTGGCTAGGGGAGGTGGAGTGGCAGGTTACCTCTGAGGATTATGGGAAAGGTCTGGCTGATGTGCAGAATCTACTAAGAAAACATGGCCTTCTAGAGTCAGATGTGACTGCTCGTCAGGTTTGTTTTCAACATTTTGCTGATTGTATGAAACTAGACATTAACACTGTGTGTACTCAGAATCTGTCATTAGTAGTATTCCTCTCAAGTGATCAGGAAACCAAAGGTACATTAGTTGGCAAACTGCCTCTTCCCAGTATTTCCCATTTCCTCTCACTCTCCAGAGCATATTTATGTGGAAATTGATGACTAATGGAAGAACTGGTTGACTCTCCTGAGTATCATGCCATTCTCTGAGTCTGAAATCCCAGGCCTTTATAGACAGCCTAGCCACATACTCCTTATTTATCATTTGTAACTCATTTCACATTAGTTTGTCTCAATACTATCACCTATAGCTTAAGAGCTTCCTGCTCTGGTAGTTTGCATACATATTGTCTTATCAACTCTTTTAAAATATTAAAATTCATAAATATAAAGTGACTTTGTATTATATTTAAAATACATATTTATAAAGAATCACTGAGAAAACTAAAAATAACAGGGCCTCCACTTTTCAGCACATGAAAATCTCATCTATTTCTAATAAATTATACAATTTCCTGCTGCACATTGTCTTTCTCCCTCAGAATCAGGTGGACACCCTCACAGACATGGCTGCACATTTTGAAGAAATAGGCCATCCCGACTCTGGGGACATACGTGCAAGGCAGGAGTCCTTGCTTGCCCGTTTTGAGGCTCTGAAGGAGCCACTGGCCATTCGGAAGAAGAAGCTTATTGACCTACTCAAGCTACAGCAGATTTGCAGAGACTCAGAAGATGAGGAGGCCTGGATCCAGGAGACTGAACCCTCAGCAGCTTCCACTCATCTCGGTTAGTGGAGCACAATCACACTGAGAAGTCAGGAGGGGACCAAGCTCTCCAGATCATGAGAACTAAGATAGAACAGTGAGGGGAAAATATTTACTCTCAGCTCCTCCACTCCAGACCCATGAAATCTTATCCTGACCCCCATAAATATTTACATATTTCAAAATTGTGCCAATCATATTTGCTTTATAAAATAGACATGGACAATGACATGAGTTCATGCCTCTAGGAAGATATGGAGTGCTTAGCCTTTGGGGGAATTCAGCTACATTTTCCCTAAAGCTTCTTCACTGAGCAATGGTTTAATGCTTACAGTATCAAGTACATTTGTCTGGATTATTGGTTATCCTTGGAGAACTATAGGACCTACCACAAAGATTCAAAAGTGAGGTGAGGATATACAATTTCTTGTACTTTAGAACTTATTAGTCCATAAGTATAAGTTCCAGGACAATTGTATTGTCTTCACGTACAGGAAAATCACCTACGGATATTGCCCAACTGTATCCAGATGTACTAGGACCATATATGAGAGGCGATAGAGAGACTACTCTACAAAAATATGATACAAAACTCTGATTCTTGTTGAAGTTGCATGGAGAGTGTCTGGAGAGATACTGCAGTGCAAAATACAGGGGAAGAAGATCTGAAAGTTAGAGAGGGTAAAATGATGAAGATGCAGGGAGAAAAAAGATAGAGTTCTCAGTGGCTATTATTTGTGTGATATTAATATTGGGCAACAAGTAAAGCATATTTAATAAGCACGTTCCATAAGGATAATCACAAACCTTGAATCTTTTCTCTGTAGGGAAGGACTTGGTTGCAGCCAAGAATCTTCTAAACAGACATGAAGTCATCTTGGCAGACATTGCCAGTCATGAACCACGGATTCAAGTTATAACAGAGAGGGGAAACAAAATGGTGGAGGAAGGTAGGTGTGACACTTATGATTTTGGCTGAAACATTACCATGACAGACTTTGGGCAAGAAATTTAGATAATCTTAGTAATGGGAGTTTAGAAATAGGTAGCATTTACTTGCTGATTTTATAAAGCTCCCTTTAAGTGTTTTTAATAGAGCAGTATATAGATTTGTGTATTTATAATTCAGCCATAGAGAAGGTACAAACACATCATTAAATCCACTACATGGCAAACTCCAAATCATTACAATAAAATAATTGTAGTCTATTTATCAATATACTTCTTTGTAAACATTGCAGAACTCAAATCTAAGTTCCAAAGCCTTGTAAAACATAATATGTTTTCCTATGTAAGACCTTTCAAATAATCTAAAGTCTTTCCTTCTTATGGAAATAAAGTAATACAGTAACAATATCATTCCTTTAAATTTCCCATTCTGTACAGCTTCAGTGACTATTCACATATTGGCTATTCATCCTGAGCAACTTCTATTCTCTAAATTTCAGCATCAGATCTCAAAAATAAGCAAGCAATCTAGGTTACACTAAAAATTATCCTCTATTAATTACTCAATAATTAGTATCCCATTTTCAAAAGTATAGGTTGAAATAACGTTTGCTGAGAACTAAATTATGCAAACCAATGAATTTATTTTCCTTTATTATTGTTGCTTAAACCTTTCTTTGTCTTTTAATTCTACCTTGCCATATTATTAATATATTCTCATCATTTTGTATCTTAAAGATTATATATGTGTGTGTGTGCATGCATGTGTACAAACATATAGTCTATTTATCATATATATATATATATATATATATATATATATATATATATATATATATATCATATATATATATCATATATATATACATATACATATACACACACATACATACACATATGCCATTCTGATCAAAATATCCACCATTGTTTCTGGAAATATTCATTTGTCTAAAATCTGTTCAAAATTATTTTAAGATTTATTTATTTATTTTATATATGTGGGTACACTGTCCCTCTCTTCAGACAAATCAGAAGAGGGCATCGGATTCCTTTACAGATGGATATCAGCCACCATGTGGTTACTGGTAATTGAACTCAGGACCTCTGGAAGAGCAGCCAGTGTCCCTGCTCAGTGTTATTTTAATATAATAATTTGGGTTGTTCTTTAATTAGGTTTGTGACAAGTTTTCATATTTAATTCTTATATGGGAATTATTGATGAATATAATCATATGTATGGGAGCTTAATAGGTGTACCCAACATTGCTTAAGTTTGTATAGGATATCTGAGAGCAAAATACTGGGAGCTTTGTTCTATGATTTAAAGTAGATATATTGATTTATGACTATTTAAACTCGACTACTAAAACATTTTTTTGTGTGTGTAATGTAACAACCTTTAGGATATTCTTTCATTTTTCCCTTTTTTTCTGCTGCTGCTCATTTTAATTTTGTTACATTTTGAAACCTTTGAAGCTTTAGCATGATTTTGACTTTAGTTTTCAATTTGCTTTGAGTGATATTAAGAAATAAAGAGATCTCTCCATTTATTTACCTCTTCTGCTATTCCTTGCTCCTTCGTGCTGTTCAGGATTATCATCTGCACTGCTTCCCTCCTACCTGTTGAGCTTCTTCTGACCGCCCTTGTAGTGTGATCAGCTAATCATAAATCTCTTTGCTTCTGTTCACTTGAAAGCCTTTATTTGTTTTGCATTCATTTTTCAAATGTTATTTTACTAGATATAAAAGTAGCTTCTTTAAGCCTTAAAGATGCAGCTGTGTTATAGTCAGAGTTAGTTTCTGATTTGAAATCTGATGCCTTCCACTATCTGGCATGGCTCTTCTTTTCCAGAACTCTTAATCTTGTCTCTTTATCACTCATATTATTTCTGCAGTATGACAGTGATAGGTTTTCTTGACCCTTCACCGTGATTCTTCAAGCAGACTGTATCATTGCACTACTTAAGAGATGAGTGTAGTGCTAAGATACCTTTCCAATTACTCTACTTTGGGTTGATGGCATCCTTTCTGTTACTGGGTGGTAATTTTAACTACCTGAAGATTTAGATGAATCCCAAGGACAGTATAGCTGCCTGCACACATTCTTTCATCATCTTTTTGCATGTTTACATAAGTCTTGTCAGTCTTAAGGGACCCTCACTGAATGTCTCTGAAGATCCAGATCTTTGAAGGACTTCTCCCATATATTCTATGCTTCACAAGTTCTAGTTGTCGCAAGTTCTCCATTCTCTTTCTCATCAACTCAGGTGTAGCTTGGATTAGTCTCCTCACAAAGAGTCTCTAAACTGTAACATAAGCCGCACCATCATTAGGGTGTATCTCATCTTTTTTTTTCTTTTTCTTTTCTTTTATTAAAGCTCTGAAAACTTGTTGTGCTTCATATTTTGTTCCAATTTCTACTTTAAGGGAGATCTGCAGGTTCTTCTGTTAATCCAGAGAAGAAATGATTTTCATCCTCTGAGTCTTAAAGTACTCGTGGGTGTTTTCTTTTCCATGTCCATAGCTCTTAGCTCACACCAATTCATTCACCATCACATACGTACATATATCCCCCATCTACTGCTGCTTAATCTCATTTAGAACAGTCCACCTCCCAAAGACCTACATTGTAATCCTGGCTAAATTCAGCATCATATTCTTGCCTCTTGCTTTTCTCCAAGACTTGATGAAGATTAGAACATAGATAGATCTATGAAAGAGGGTCACACTCACCATGCCCATACCTACTCCATAGGACACTTCGCTGCAGAAGACATAGCATCTAGGGTTGAAAGTTTGAACAAAAATATGGAGTCTCTCCATGCTCGAGCTATTAGACGGCAGAATGATCTTAAGGCCAATGTCCAGCTCCAACAGTACCTGGCAGATCTGCATGAAGCAGAAGCATGGATTAAAGAGAAAGAACCCATTGTAGACAACAAAAACTATGGAGCTGATGAAGAAGCAGCTGGGGTAAGGTGGGCTGGAATGACCATGGTCCTGTGAATATTCACCAAATTCCATCAAAGGCTAGATTATCTATCATTTCAACAGTGGTTGTTTGATCTGCTATGATAGCCTGAATGTTAGCCGAGTTCCCAATAGAGTATTACATTTTTTTTCTAATCTCATAGAATTCCATAGATCCTATGAAGAGAACCAAACTCCAAAGTCTGTGATCAAAGATCTATCTTTCTTGGTCCTATTCTGAGTTTCTCAGAGTTGCCCTGAACTTTCATAAGACAACCATGCCTTTAAAATGGGCATCTGATTTCCTTTATTGAAATAAAATGGGACAGATATATGAGCAATAAGAAGAACCTTAAGGATCATATTTATATTCAATTTCACTTACATCCACTACTGTGTTTTATTCTGTGTAATATGGAAAGCTTTTAGAGATTTCATCAGCTTTAGAAACAGTGTGTCTTTTAAGCTTTTCGGATACCAATCCTACAATGTAGGATAGTCCACAATAGCATCCTCTCACAGGTCTTGATTAAAAGGTGTCTAAAGCTGAGTTAATTTTGATTTGAGAAAATACAATCAAATTGTTATTCATTTGTTTACTGAAATTTCCTTGAGTTCTGCAAATGTGGTATGAAAAGAAATTTTCTGTTATAGACATAAATGACTCTCATAGGCATTTAACACAATCACATAATCCATTAACAATGGTAGCCTAAGCTTCTTTATGGTCTTCCTGGTGTGGCTCTGATAATTTGCTTTAACCATCTTTCTATCCGTAATTCTAGGCCCTTCTCAAGAAGCATGAGGCCTTCCTGGTGGACCTGAATGCATTTGAAAACAGCATAAAGGCTCTGAGAGATCAGGCAGAAGTCTGCCAGGTGAGAAGGGTCTGGTTCTGACAGTAATCCCACTTCTTTGTATAAATGTAAAGGAATTCTGTAGCTGGCTTCTCTTTTTCCTCTTCTCTTCTCTTCTCTTCTCTTCTCTTCTCTTCTCTTCTCTTCTCTTCTCTTCTCTTCTCTTCTCTTCTCTCTCTTTTCTCTCTCCCTGTCTCCTCTCTCCCTCTATCTTCTCTCTCTTTCTCTCTGTGTGTCTCTCTCTTTCTCTCTATGCAAACTAGGAAACAATGGCCAAGAAAACACTATTTCCATTATTAGTTTTAAGGTAAGAATGCTAAACTCTTTGTAGCATCTATAATAAATGTAAGCCAAATTAAAATTTCAATAAGCATTAGGTTTGTTGATATACTTTTTGGCTTTCTCATTTGCTCCTTTTTATCTCTTCCCTCTTATGTCTATATCTACCATTTTTTATCCTCTTAATTTCTTTGCTTTGTGACTTGGATATTATTTAAACATCAAGATTTATCAAATATAGAGATACAGGTTTGAATTAAAATAATCATATGTGAAAATTAGCTGGTTACAGGGATGTAAATATCTTTACACATTTATATAATGCACATAGAAAATAGGACCACTATGAAAAAGTAATTTCTGTCCTCCTGAAATTACTAATTTAGATTAAAACTAATTTAAATTACTAATTCCTGAATTAGAGAATAGAAACAATTTTATAATCAAGATGTAGAAAGGCCCTTTTATAACTCATAATTCATGGAAACAGATGTACCAAGGCACAGAACCATCAAGCTTATTTGGGAAATCAGAAACATGTTTGACTGAAAGTGTTGGAAGGCTAAGAAGTGGGTGAACAAGAATGATTAACTTGGTATTAAGTAAATGATAAAGTACCTTGTATACAGGGGAACAAGCAAAAGGAGATGTGTCTTTTTCTACTTAAGGAATTGTTCTAATGGGTGATTGAGAAACCACATCTCAGTCTAGAATAGACTGAGCATGGCAAGTCAAAACAGGCTTACAGCACCTCTGTTTGCACCTGTATCAGACTGTGCCCAGTGGGTCCCTGGCTACAGCCAGACTGACGAATCATAGATCATGAGGCAATGCAGCAGGTGACAGACATAAGTCAGAGAGCCAGCTAAGGAGGTTTCATCATCTACACCAGCCTGAATGGTGTGTGCTTTGGAGACAAAAACAAAACTTCACAAAAATTTAAAAAAGAATGCATATCCTGAAAGAGAGTGATTTCTTTAAAGAGAGAGGAAACTTAAGTAGTATACTCATAGTTTTTCGAATTCTGTGGCTTTTCCTGTACTATAGGTTTTCAGTCTCTAAAATACAAATTTCACAATCCCTTAACAAAATGAATTAAAGAGGAAGCAGATGGGGAAACTTGTTAGTAAAGGTCTAGAGAAAGGAGAAAGTGATGACAGATGGCGAGCCTCGTGTTGTCAAGTTCCTGAAATGTTGACGAGTGTGGTTTATTTGAATCTTCACAGAGAAGTACATTACCCTTCCCACTAAAGAACAATAGTCTGGAACATACAACTCTTTCGATAGAATGCGCATGTGCTGTTGGCCGTGTTCATTCTTTCCAATCTACCAGGTCTGGGATAGGTACTTCTGTCACTACATCCCAGAGGATCACCACAGTCAGGCTGCAGCTGCATTAGAACTCCAGCCAAGGCTTCCCTCTCCTGGGAGGCCCTGGGAACTGCAAACTTCCAGGGTGCAACTGACATCTGGCTTGTTTGTTTTCCACCAGCAACAGCAGGCAGCACCAGTGGACGAGGCTGGTCGAGAAGCTAGGGTCATAGCTTTGTATGACTTTGAGGCTCGCAGCCGTAGAGAGGTCAGCATGAAGAAGAATGATGTCCTAACTCTGCTCAGTTCCATCAACAAGGTGATTTTTCCTTCAACTCTCTTACTGTCCACAGCACTGCTCTTCCACAGCACTCTCCTGACCGTCCAGATAGGTGGTTGTTTTTTTGTTTTGTTTTGGGGTTTTTTGGTATATATATATATATATATATATATATATATATATATATATATATAATTTTTGTTGTTTTGGTTTGGGTATTTCGTTGGTTGGTTGGTTGGTTGGTTGGTTGGTTGGTTGGTTGGTTTGAATTTTGAGACAAGGTTTCTCCGGGTAGCCCTGGCAGTCCTACTTGAATCTTCACTTTGGAGATCAGGCTGGCCTTGAACTCACAGAGATAAGTCCATCTGCCTCTGTCTTCAAAATGCTAGATTAAAGGTGTTTTCCACTATCCCCAATCTCAGATAAGTGTTTTTAATGCTCAACATTTAATCCTTGTCTCTTAAATAATTTTTAAGTAACATTTTTAACATACAGTGCAAGAACAAAAAGACAGATAGATGAATAGATAGATAGATAGATGGACAAACCTTTTGAATTTATTTATTTCTAATCTAATCTTAGCATTTATAAAACAGTGAATAAAAAACTTAGGGAGTTAACTTGAAGATATTTAAGATTTGACTAACTATTAATAAGGGATTTATAAAACTAAATTATCCTTTTCTTCCCAATCCCTTGCTTACTGTTCTTCTATGCCAGGATTTGTAGTGAATGAAACAAGTCTTTAGGATTAGGAGAAACCTGATGGGAGACACTGAATAGTCCCGGCCACTTGGCAGGCTGAGGCAGAAGGACCACTTAAGCACAAAATGTTGAGGTTAGCCTGGGCAACAGAGATACATCACTTTTAGGAAAAAATATATATCTTCTGGTAACTTGATTTCTTATATGCGTATAAAGACAGTGTTAAGAAAATTAATCGAATTTTATAGTATTTTTCCTTATAAGAATATTTTAATATGTAATTAATCTCAAAATGTACTAAGAGAAGAATTTTGATCTTGTTACCCTTCTTGAAGATACATGAATTCTTTAGGAAGGCAACATGTTTTGCCCCAGTACAGTGGAATGCTGGGGCCAAGAAGTGAGTGTGGGTGGGTAGGGGAGCAGGGCAGGGGATGGTATAGGGAACTTTCAAGATAGCATTTGAAATGTAATAAAAAAAAAGACCTAAGAAAGAAAGAAAGAAAGAAAGAAAGAAAGAAAGAAAGAAAGAAAGAAAGAAAGAAGGAAAGACATCTAAGTGAAGTCGGCTTCCTCTTTGGATCACATTTTACAGCATTTTCTCTAAAGAACTGAATCTCAGAGTGATTAATACACAAGCAATAAAAGAATTTACCTTAATGAATCCAGTGAGATTGATAAATGCTAGTACCACATCCAAGAAGCCCAAATGATTCCTCACTGGCTTTTGAGCCCTGTCCCCATTTGACTTCAGATATCAAATTAGTTGATTTCAGGAGCTCATTTCTGCAGTACCTGCTACTCCTTATTAATCCTTCACTGATGGGCGATTAAGCGGCACCAGTGACTGGTGCTTAGTTCTGATTAGCCAGCTGTTCCTGTTCCTGAAGACTATAGTGAGGATCGAAGTTTTTAGGCCTTGCAATTTTTCGAAGGATTATTGAAGGAGTCTGTTCTTCCTTTAGGACTGGTGGAAGGTTGAAGCTGATGATCACCAGGGCTTTGTGCCAGCAGTTTATGTCAGGAAACTGGCCCCCGATGAGCTACCAGGCTTCCCACAGCATCGGCGAGAAGAGCCAGTCAACATCCCTCAGCTCCAGCAGCAGGTCGAGACCCTGTAAGTTCGCACCATGGAAGCTTCAATAGGGGGGCTGCCAGATTGTCCCTTGCTTTCCTCTCATGCTCCCGAATCTTTCAATTTAGAGGTGTAAATTCACAAGTTTTAATCTTCACACATTGGTCCATATAATGAAGAAAGGAAATCCCAGAGACATCCATAAGAATGTTGTGTATTGTTTTGAGACTAACTGGCATGTAAAATTTCACTCTTCTACCACAAAAAGTAATGAATCATTCTTTTCATCCATTGATACTTTAAAGATACTTAACTAAAATACAATTACATCCTTTCTGTTCATTCCTTGCCCCTACAACTCCACCCTCTACATTCTCCCTGTTTTCCCATCCCCTTCTCTCTCTCAAATTGATGGTCTGTTTTCTTTGATTTTAGATAGATAGATAGATAGATAGATAGATAGATAGATAGATAGATAGATAGATAGGAGATAAATAAATGCCCAAACATCCACATAATATCTCCTGAATGTGTTTTGTTGTTAGTGTATGATTTCATTGCTGATTATTTTGCATTGTGTGGCCAACAGGAGGCTTTTCCTTAGAAGAGATGAATTCTCCCTCTCTCAGAAGTCATAAGTTCCTGTAGTTCTTTTCTAAGGCTATGACTTCATGAGATTTTGTTTCCCTTTCTGTGTTAGCATGTCTGTTGATACTGTCATTGTTTATTGTCTTGTTTAGGGAGCTATTTCTAGGAGACACACAGATAAGGGTTTCTGGTCTCCTTGTTCTTATAGTCTCTCTGCCCCTTCTTCCAGAATGTTCCCTGAGCCTTAGTTTCAGGAGCCCCTTCAGCTTTTAAATACAATGTTCTCCACCTCTCTGCTTTTATTGTCTATTTTATCACCAGTTTCTTCTTCTCTTCTACTGATCTTATTTTTGATTCACTCTTTATTTCATTTCCCCCCACTTCGTCCTCTAGTTTTCTCACCCTGCATCTACATTCTTATGCATTCTCTGTTTTCTCAGCCATTATTTTTCATTTTTTAAAAATTCCTCAACTCAGGTACCACTCCCTCCTAGATCGGGCAGAAGAGCGCAGACGTCGCTTGCTGCAGCGTTATAATGAGTTTCTGCTGGCCTATGAGGCAGGAGACATGTTGGAGTGGATCCAAGAGAAAAAGACAGAAAACACTGGAGTGGAACTGGATGATGTTTGGGAACTGCAGAAGAAGTTTGACGAGTTCCAGAGGGTATGTGAGAGGACTTTTCTTAGATGTCATTTTAGAAGTGTTTATTTTAGATTTGTTAAATATTTTCCATTGTTTCAAGGCATCCACAGTTCATATGCCCATGGCTGTTAATAACTAGGAAGCAATGGTTTCAGAAACTAGTCAACTTAACTTTTCATTCCCAGCCCCAATTCTCCAAAATCTGCTAGGGAATGCAGGGACCGCCAAGATTCGTTAACACTTAATCTGTGACATACTGTATTGCTGAATCCCAGACTGAGATGGGGTGTCACGGGACTCGTGTGGATTCAAAATTGAAGCAACAGTTGATGTGGGAATAAAATTGACCTGATTTCCCAGCCAGAAAATTACTTTTTACCTCCTGAGAATACTTTCATTATGTCTTCTTCACTCATTTTTATTGTATTATCTCAAATAGCAAAAAGTACATATTTGTTTCTTCCTATCTTTTTCTTTTCTCATTCTCCATGTGGAGATATACATATATGTTGACATATACACATATCTGAAGTATGAAATATTCTGATAATATAAATGAACACATGGAAAATGATTTAAGGAATTTGATGTACATATGCTTAGGACTGCAAATGAATAATGCTTCTGGCAAGTTTTGGATGGCTGCTTAGTATGAGAGTCCTTAAGTGCATCAGTGTAGTAGCCAATGAGAGAGCAGCATGTGTATCACAAATGAGGCAGATTATTTGCTTTAATAACATTTAACAAAATGTGCACCCAGGTTTCAGGCAGGTATGGAATGTCTAGCAAAAAGACTTAAATTGCTTTGGATAAATTTTCTTATCCAGGATCTGAAGAGTAATGAGCCTCGGCTAAAGGACATCAATAAAGTGGCTGATGAACTGCTCTTTGAAGAGCTCCTGACCCCAGAAGGAGCTCACATTCGACAGGTAATTACCGGCTCCCTCTATTCCTCTTCAACACCAGGCTGGGCTGTGGAGTCCGCATTTTACATTTGTCAATTCAGCTTCATATTCCAAAGGTTAGAGTGAAAGGCAATATGAACTAGTTTTAGAATAGGCCAATGACAGCAGGCCAAATTGTCCAGCCATTTTTATTGTTTCAGAGATATAATAATAACTATTAAAGATCCTGGCCTGGGGCTTCGTTCCACCTTAGATCATTTATGTTCCCAGATGAAACACAGACACACACAGTCTTTATATTTTTAAATATCCTTAGGCAGCACAATAGCTGGGCAGCTGCTTACCCCCCCCCCATGCTGTTTTAATCTACTCTCCTATCAATAACCCCAAGTTATCATTTACTATTTACTATGTTCCTTTTGTCCTGCTCTTAACTTCAGTTGGTCAATCCACACCGCCACGTTTTTATGGCTCAGATATCCCATGGCAGGGCTCGCTCTGCATGTTCTTTTATTCCATAGCAGTGGCTTCTCCTCTCCTCTCCTGGTCCTCTCTCCTGCAAACCTGCAAAACCTATCTCTCTTCTGCCCAGCTATTGCCTGCCCACATCTTTATTCACCAATCAGAAGTAACTTGGGGGCACACACTTAGCATTACAACAGACAGTAAAAGACAAAACCTCAACAAAGAGAACTTTATTAAAGCAGATTTACTTAGTGCCATTTATCTAGCATCTTCTGTGTTCTTCCACATAGCTTTGGAGGGTGAAACAATGAACTCATATTTAGCTTCAAAGATCCGATTTATAATGCTTTAGAACCTGTTGGCCAAATCATGAAGACCCAAGTTTAAATTCCCCAAGTACCACAGAACATGTTTTCAGTACCAACACTGGGAGAAGATGGGTGGACACTGGAAGCTCCCCAGAGCTTGCTTGTCCAGCTACTCTAGACAAGGTGATGATCTCTGGGCTTAGTGAAAGATATATTCCCAAAAACTAAGGGAGAGAGTAACTGGAAAAGACACCTGACATCAAGCCATGACCTGCAAATGCATATGCATGCATATACATGTGCACATGTACACTCACATGCACACATTCAAATGCAACATATATGATACAGACACATCTAAAAAGGAAGTTTAGAAGATATTGCACTGGGCATCAGATTCATTATGTTTACGTCTTGGCATTACTCTGTGTGTTCTTTGCAAAATTTGCTTTATTTATAAGGACCTTGGTTATTTGATAAAACAATCTTGAAATTTCCTTTCAATTTGTATTTGTGACCCATCAAATGGATTATAAAATTTCTACCTACTGGCCTTACCCCAAATTAGATATTTTGTATTGAAATTTTAAATAAAACAATTTAACTGAACTGACACCCAATGCAAACTCACCTACCTCTAACTGTCCCACAATAGATATGCATTCTCAGATTCAAGCATTGAAGATAGTACACACAAGAGACTGATGATTATGAGACTACGCTGGTAAAGAAAGTTTACCTGAACAGACTGATTTTGAAATAATGAAGGAGAACTTAAATGTCTCTCCCATCTCATTTATACAGATGATGGGTATGCGTTTCTTCCCAAGAATTGTGTCTAAAGCCACAGTTCCATTATAGATCTAGTGAGCATTTATTGCAAGTCCAGTCTTGTAGTCTTGGTTGCCATAACCCAGCGAGGATGATTTCACTTACCCTTTCTTTTGGTTGTTTTCCTGGAATTGGAAATGGAAAGAATAGTATAAGAATACTGTATTTATCCCCTACAGGAAGCAAGGCACTGAAAGGCCAGTAGCCCTATTAAATTTAGAGTATGTAAAGCTATTTTTTGCCTAAATAATTGTGCCAGCATCTAACTACCAAGACAATGCTTCTAATTCATTGTTAGAGGTTCTAATTATACTCCTTGGAACAATAGGAATTTATGGTAACCCAAAGATTAATGGTCCTATACATAATATCAGTTGGGAAGAAAAGAAATCCCATTCTCTATGGCACTCTTAAAAGTAGACTAAGCTTGGGCTACACAACAGAGAAGCAAAGCTATGTGCACTCTATAGGGCTACCAGCAAAGCAAATTACATGTCAGCTAGTCATAGACAGCACTAAGCTGTCTGAACCGCTCTCCGACTAAATTTGTGCGTCTACTTCTTTAGGAGTTGAACACCCGCTGGAATTCCCTGAAGAGGCTGGCAGATGAACAGTATCAGCTGCTCAGCAGTGCGCATGCTGTTGAGATGTTTCACAGGTATGCACCTTAACACGTCGATGGCACTGATCTGCGGGAGCCCCCTCAAAGAGCCCTTATGTCTAATCACTATGGAGAACAATGGAGCTAGCAAAATAGCTGAGAGTAAATAGACATCTTCCTCAAAAGAATATAGTTTACTAGTAGACCACATTATCTTTCAGCAAAAGTTTCCTCACTTGACACATTGACACACTGTCTCCAAGAAAACCAAATTCAGTTTTCAATTAGACCTGGCACATAATTTATAGTTTAGATGTGATTCCATAATAGGAATCATATTAATGTTCATATTGATAATTCATAATTAACATTAATTGGAATAAAATTTAACATATGAATTTGACTTATGCTATCATGTTTAAGAAACAGAAGGTAAGTGACAGCAGATATCACACTCTTAATCTACCCTGGCAATCCTTTCATTGCTTCATTCTCAAATCCACATCTACACTAAGAAACACATATTTAAAAACAAATAATATGGCAAACAAAAAAGAACCCAGATACCTTTGTGCATATAAATGTGGGTTTGAGGATGGAGAATGGAGAAAACAGAGAAATGCATGGGTCTGGCTTTTTTGAATAGCTTAAAGTGCAAAAATGCGAAATGTGTTTGTTAACTCCGAGGCTCTGCCAGGTTCAAGGTTCAAACTCTGGGCCCACCATCTGGCAGTAGTATTATCTTGAGAAGTCTTGAAATGGCTGTTTTCTGATACATAGTTGAAAATAATAACAGCAGCTGCGCCTCTGAACTAAAGGCACCTAAATGCCCATATATCACAAAGAACGGCAATGATGTTGAAGGTGGTGGTGGCAGTGGCTTCCTTGTGAGCCACCCTTCTGAGGTGCTTTATTACACCTATGTTTGTCACTCTACTCTGTTTCAGAGAAGCAGATGATGTCAAGGAACAGATTGATAAGAAATGCCGGGCTCTCAATGCTGCTGACCCTGGCTCTGACCTGCTCAGTGTCCAGGCCCTCCAGAGGCAGCATGAGGTCTTTGAGAGAGACATCATTCCCCTGGGAGAAAAGGTAAGACACATGCTTTCAATCTTTTTCAACACTTTCTCCATCTTTATGCCTTTAGCAATGTACCTTTCTTTGGTTCTCTTGGCAAATCTATTATTCTTATATCCTTTATTAAAAAAAACTTGCATTATATTAGTTTTATGTACTATCTTCCTAACAATTAAACAATAAAATATCATTCCCAGTGACCATTAACATAGGAAAATCTATATTGAGCTTTTACTATCTGAATGAATACTTTATATCTTTTTGCTTCTTTAGGTAATGTCAAGTGAATAGACTAGCGGTCAATTGTGGAAGCCAAGGTCTAGGAGAAATGACTATACATACTCAGAAGGGTCAGACCATGTCTAGATATTGAGAAGTACTTCCTCAGTGAGCAATTAAATAAGATTATTTCTACCTCAAAGCCCCAAAGGGAAGACTAAAGCATTCCAGATACGTTGGATGCAACCTATAGCTAAGCATTCTCATGCAAAGCACAACAAATAGCTTCGTATGAAAAATTAAGCCTCGGGGATTCCAGACTGATGTATCACTGAGCAGGACATCTACTCATCCCATCTTGCTTATAACTTTTTAAAAACCAACCAAACAAAAACAGCAAAGGCAATTCCACATGGTTATCAAAATGCTTGCGTTTGCCCAGGTGACTACGCTGGGGGAAACTGCTGAGCGTCTCTGTGAATCACACCCAGATGCCACCGAGGACCTACAGAAGCAGCGAAGAGAGTTGAATGAGGCCTGGGATATACTACAAGGTCTTACAAATGATCGGAAGGAGAGTCTGAATGAAGCCCATAAGTTCTTCCTCTTCCTTAGCAAGGCCAGGTAAAGCTCAAAGGGCTGACATTCACCAAGCAGTTTCTCTTCAATGCCCTGTGTAGAGCCCCTAGGAATATCCTGGGTCAAATGTTATTTACTATTGGGTTATAAAGATACCATTATGTCCATTAAGGCACAGAAAACACATGCTTTATGCTTCAAGCCAAAAGTATGGATGTTTTAAGGAATGCAAGATAAGGAAGCCCACTAAGAATGCTTCTATAAAGTACTTATTATACACAAGGTGTTATCAGGAGTTTGGGGGATGGTGTTTTCTTTCTGCTGGTAAGGCAGACAAGAGTAAGGATAACCATGATTCGTCCTAATCTATTTACTTCTCAGTGATCTAGACAATTGGATCAAAACCATTGGTGGTGTAATATCATCACCTGAGCTGGCTGAGGACTTAACTGGCACAGAGATCTTGCTGGAGCGACACCAGGTACAGCTACAAACTCCAAAGCCACTGACCACTGATGTAAAACTCTTTCTCACTATAGTATTCACTAGCCCCTCTCCTGCTTTCCCCACAGGAGCATCATGATGACATAAAGAGAGAAGACCCCACCTTCCAGGCCTTAAAAGACTTTGGTTCAGAACTTATAGACAGAGGTCACCGTAACAGCCGTGAAATTGAAAATACTCTCCAGGATATTAATTCAAAGAGAGACAATTTGGAAAGGAGTTGGGAAAACCGCAAGAAGATGCTAGACCAGTGCTTAGAACTGCAGGTATAGCAGCTTCTGGAGAGTTGGGGGTTAGCCTCAGTTACTTGGGTGTGGTTTTATTTGCTGGTTGGGAGCATTCACTGCATCAGACTGCGTAAGCTGTAAACAGCGGTGCCTTGCGATTGCCTGGCGCTGTACTCTGAGTTATAGACTGAGCATCCTTGTGTTCTGTGATCTTGTTCCTGTTAAAGGAGACAACAAGTGACAGTGAAATGGCTCAGTGGGCAAAGTAATTTGCTGAAAAAAGGCATGATGACCTGAGTTTCATCCCAGAACACGTGTAGAGAAGGGAGCCAACTACACAAAATTTTCCACTGACTTTCATACACATGCTACAGACCCACCCCCCCACACACACATACCCTTTCTTGCATACACAAAGAGGCATACAACTAAAAAAACCGATAAATATTGATTTTAAAATCAAAAGCTTTTTTTAAAGAAGAGAACAAAGTGAGATTGTAATCATCTTGTATGTGAATGAAATTATTATCATTAATTATTATTAAATAATTAACTGAAGGATTTGCATTAAGAATAGCAGTGTAGGTCATAATACTATGAATATCATTACAATGTTTTTTATATAAGAAGTACAGATCATTCTAATATAGGAGATGTTTACTAACAGACTAGAATGTATGAATCCTTTGAGGATAAAAATAAGGAGTGATCACAGTGTCTGAAGGAAGATAATACACACATCTAATATTGTACAAAGTTCTAAAGAAGTAACCTGCGGAAAATCAGACACATCTTAAATCAGTAGTTCATGGTTTTCTTCAACTGCATAATGAATTTGTTGCCATTGTAAGCTGGCTAAGACTATGTCTCGACTTGAGGGAGAGGGAGAGAGAGAGAGAGAGAGAGAGAGAGAGAGAGAGAGAGAGAAACCGAGACAGGGAGAGGGGGAGGGAGAGGGAGAAGGAGAGAGAGAGACTAAATCAGTTCGTATCTACTAGATGTATACCATACAGTGGTGTCTTCACATTTACTATAGCTCATAGAACACATGGTATGTTTAAAGCAAACAGTAAAGTGGCAAGGTACTTAAGATTCATTATAAGAATGCCTTGGGAGAGAATGTAACAGCCCTGGCAAGATGTTTTGTGTCATCACAATGAGGAAGGGTAAGATCAGTTCCTTGGCCCATCTAGAATTACCACATACCTGCCTCTGATTTCACCTAACCTCCCCTCCCCGTTACAGTTATTCCGAGGAAAGTGTGAACAGGTTGAGAGCTGGATGGTGGCACGTGAGAATTCCCTGAGGTCAGACGACAGGGACCACTTAAACAGTCTGCAGGCTTTGATGAAGAAACGGGATGATTTGGACAAAGCAATCGCTGCCCAGGTAATAATTGATGAAAAACTTACAATAACTATTAGCAACAATGACAGATTCTCTACATTCTTACCTAGTTTTCTGATTTTTTAAGGCATTTTAATTCTCATTTGCTTCTATTTATTTGTTGTTCTATTAGCACATGTTAATTATATGTAATAATGGGTTCCTTATGATGCTTCCAGGTATGTACACTGTCTTGAGCAGATTCACTTCCTGTTACACAGCCTTGACCTCCTCCCACTCCTCCATTTATCTCCCCCCGCCCTTTCCTCTCAGCTAGCTCTAACTAATTCTACTACCACACTTTTTTTCTTTTCGTTTTTAATAGCCCTTGACTTTTGCTAGGTTAACAGGAACATAGTGTATGTTTCTTTAGAGGAAGGAGGACACAACAGAAGCAAATAGCTCTCATCCACCCATATAGCTGCATACAAATCCTTAGGGAGGGGTGGGGTGCCATCAGCCCCACCTGAGGCTCAGAAAGACAAACACAAATGTCCTTTGTCACATTAGGACCCTTGTGTTTGTGTGAAAGTGAACATAATGTAGGAGTAAAAAATAGACAGTGGTCAATCAGAGAGGAAAAGGATATTTTAAGCACATGTAGTTTAGATGTGGTGTGAAAGTGAAGCAGAAATATTGGTAGAGGAAAGACTTAAAAGCATGGAAAAGGTACAGGGATATGGAAAGAGAAGAGAATGCAGGTCAGGGCCAACCTAAACAACACAAGTAGAAAAGTCATAGGAAAACTTAACACCATAAACTAATCAAAAGGTAAAATTAAATAGTTTAAACAGATAAATCCTGTATAGATAGATACCATTGCTCCAGAAGCCATAGGCTATTAATCCCCAAGTTACCTTTGCCTCTTACAGGCAATATTGGAACAGGAAGGGGAGGTTGACAGATTACTTATGGACATTCAACTTTCTCACATTAAGGCCTACATTATAACAAAACACAATTTTTAGGACTAAATGTGACCTCTTCCTACTATCCATTTCAACATCTTACATAAATACAGAATTCACTTTTACAATAGCCATGAGAAATGTCTGTTCTATAAGAAGTTAGTACTAGAGAATTCTTCTGTAAGTTAGTGCACGTTTCTCTCTGTGCCAGGCATTCCCGTTTACTTTTGATTCTGTCATCTCAAGCCACACTCTGTGTGTGTGTGTGTGTGTGTGTGTGTGTGTGTGTGTGTGTGTGTTTATCTTTAGGGCAGAGCCTGGAATATATCATCTGTGTTCTTTTATTTCCTCTTATCCAGGAATGGAAGATTGCTGACCTAGAGAATGTTGCCACAAGGCTCATAGACAATGACCACTATGCCAAGGAAGAGATTGCTGCTCGCCTCCAACGTGTGCTAGACAGGTCAGGCATGCAAAGTCCCCTCTATCCACCAGAATCATGATAGGAACATATGTCTAAATTCTTGTCCTTTTGACATGTATTTCTTAGGAGACCTTCTACTTTAGACTTATAGAATGAAAAGCATGAAGGATACTTTATGAATTATTTTACTTAACCACTGTGTTGTTTGTTTGAGAAAAGTGAGAGCGTGGAAATGGCAGAGGGCTGGGTTGGCAGATGGAAAATATCATGTATGTAGCATCAAAGCAAAGATGATCCAACTTCATCCTTTAGGTGGAAGGCTCTCAAAGAACAGCTGCTTACTGAACTGGGAAAGCTAGGAGACTATGCTGACCTCAAACAGTTCTATCGTGACCTTGAGGAGCTGGAGGAATGGATCAATGAGATGCTTCCCATAGCCTGTGATGAATCTTACAAAGATCCCACTAATATTCAGGCAAGTTCAAAATAGAAATCTTAGAAAATTTTCACCAATTTCATTGTTGGTTGAGCAGTCACCCTGAGTGTAGTCACCTACACTCCCTATAGGTGTTGTTTTTTGATTGTGTGTGTGTGTGTGTGTGTGTGTGTGTGTGTGTCTGCAAGTGGTTCTTTTAGTCTAATTGTGCTTCTCTGGATGGTGAGATGATATACTTTTGCTTTGCTTTCAGAGGAAATATCTGAAGCATCAAGCCTTTGAAAATGAAGTCAATGGTCGTGCTGATCAGGTGGATGGGGTTATCAACCTTGGGAATTCCCTGATTGAGCGCAGAGTGTGTGACGGGGATGAAGAGAGCATGCAGGTAAAGTCTGTGCTTAGACAAGTTTGGCCTCAAGAGGCATGTAAAGAGAAATCCCCTGATCTTTCAGTATTTCATGGATAGAAATAGAACTGCCATACTTATCCCCTGGACTTCCAACTACGCTCTGTCTTAAATGGGTCTGTTTAAGACATCTTTTCTGTCAAGAACCTTCCATCATTTAGGCACCAGTAACTGAATGTAACTCAGCACCTTGGTTTTCAAATGTTTTCCTTCACTTCATACCTGATGCTTTACCAGAGTCACCGTGACTACTTTGAAATATATGGCCTTAGAGTGTGACCATTTCACTTATGTCAAGACCCTCCTCCATTATCGCTTCGAGTTCTCATAACACCCATAAGACCATAACGAGTCTCACTTTCTTGGAGCTAGGAGCAACTGGACAAGCTAAAGGAGAACTGGGATTATCTCCTAGAGAGAACCACTGACAAAGGACAGAAGCTCAATGAGGCCAGTCGGCAGCAAAGGTTCAACACAAGCATCCGGGACTTTGAGTTCTGGCTTTCAGAGGTAACTGTACCTGCCGATAGTGGGAGCACAGGATTTAGTAAATACATGTTAAGTGATTTAAGTTTATATGTCGATGGTTTTCTTGACCCTTCTTGGTAAACATCTGGGTGTAGATGCTACATCTCTCTCTTCCTGGCATGTAGTTTTCACTTAGAATCTTTCTATCCTGTTTCTCTGTCCCCAGGCAGAAGGCTTGTTGGCCATGAAGGATCAGGCCAGAGACTTAACTTCAGCAGGAAACCTACTTAAGAAGCATCAGCTATTGGAAGCAGAGATGTTGGCACGAGAGGTAAGAAGTAGTGGAATTTCATTCCTCTGTAGAGGGTAGAAATGCTTCTGATCTCATATTTTAGGAGAATACTTGAGACTATAGCCTTGAGATCGCTGACCAGCAGTCATTTTAGCCAGGACAACTTCAGGGGCTGCACAGCCATTGTGACAGCCATTGCCGATTACCACTGAAGCAAAGGCTTTAAGACTCTGGGAAGGGGATCCTGAAAGTTACCTTAGTTATAATTTTATGCATGCCTAAACTTACTACTTTATGAAACTATAAAATTGAGTTGGTCCTTGAAAGAAAAGAAAAGTTGGCATTATAAAGGAAAGAAAAAAATTACATCAGATGAGAGAATGCAGTAAATTTGAAGCATATAGTAAGTTCATCTGTAGGTCCTGTGGAAGATTCCAGTAGAAACCTAACGTAGGACCCTAACAAAACTCTGACAGTACTATTAATTCCATGTTAAATAATCATGTAAAGTTAGTTTTACTCAGTAATAAAGATACATATTAAAAGGTAAAAAGTCCAAAGGCTTTCTGGGTTGAATGTGTCAAAACTTTGTAATATTTCTCTTTACATACCTATTGGGCTGTGGTCAGCACAAGAATAATACAAAGCAGGGTACCAATGGATTTTATCAGTTCGCTGGTGTCAAGTGCAGTGCTGTGCAGACAGTTGTGTGTAGGACAAAATATTATTCTAGTTGGTGAGAGCTGGCAAACACTAGAGAACATAGAAAGAGGGTGGCTTACCTAGGAATAAATCTGATCTGGCAATATAGGCATTGATGTCTATATTGCTGATGCATCTCTTATGAAACCATGTTTGTGTAAGACACTTAGGCATGTACATCAAAGTCAGTTTCTTCAACAGCAATCTATTGAAAGTAGCCAAGGAAGTAACTGAAGTCTGTGGTCTACATAACACCTACATTCACTAAACACACTGGATTTTCTAGGACCCTCTCAAAGATCTGAATGAACTGGCTCAGGAGCTGATCTCTAGTGGGACTTTCAACATTGACCAGATAGAAGAGAAAATGAGTGGTGTCAATGAGCGCTTTGAAAATGTCCAGAGCTTGGCAGCTGCACACCACGAGAAGCTGAAAGAGACCTATGCCTTGTTCCAGTTCTTCCAAGACCTCGATGATGAGGAAGCGTGGATAGAGTACGTATCACCAGCTCACTGGGTAATTCACCAAACAGATTCAGTGTATGCCAGAGTCAATTTGTAATTGACTTTTATGTTGATAATACTTTTAAACCTCTGCCTCTGCTGAAAGTATACATTGATTTCACTTTTCACCTTAAATGGATACAGGCAGGAAACCAAGTGCAGAGCGAGATAGGAAGGAACAGTTTCACTCACATTCTGGGAATCAAATTCAAATACCATACACATTTTAAAAAAATAGTTCATTGAATTATATAGTACATGGAAAGCCGATCCTTTGCAACTAATGCAGAAGAGAACAACATGGTCATTATTATTTTCTTTTTAATGATGTATTTGTTTTTATTTATGTGCATATGAATATGTCAGTGTATATTTGTCCTCACATGTGAGTGCCTATGGAGGCCAGCAGAAAACAGAGTCTCCTAGAGCTAGAGTTGCAGCCTGCTATTGAGCTTCCTGATATGGGTGTTAGGAATCAAACTGCAATCTTCTGCAAGAGAAGCAAGTCCTCATGAACACAAATCTACCTCTCTAGCCCCCAGTCATTACTCTTTCTATACTTGCTGCATAATATGTGACTGTAGGCAATCCCACTGTCTGTCATAGTTTCAGTGCTGACCCCATCCTTTTAAATATGGCTGGGAAATTCTTAGCAAAGCAGGAGTTTTTGCCTGTTTCATAGTCACTTTGTTCCTTTTTGTTTTTCAAATGCCAATCTTCAGATTCTTACAGGTAGCACATAATTTAGAAGGAAGCACGTTTTATAAGGTGTCAAATAGGACCTTTGAGTAGTCATAAAACACCATAACCTTTCGGTGTTCAAAAATTCCATGTAGTTTGTAATGCTAAAGATCAAGTGCAAGGCTTTGTACAAGCTAGAGCAGTTTTCTTCCACTAAACTATATCCCCAGACATTGACATTTATATTAGTACACAAAATAGTGAAAGTCATATAATTTTCATAGTGTTCAAAAAAGAAAACACTAATACATGTTCTAGAGTACTAATGGGAAGACTGTTTCTGCTATATACATGTTGTACATTGGTATGTTATTTTCATTTTGGTGACATAAATCAAGTTTTCTAAAATTCTCTTCCACTGCTTACCTTTTGGTTGTTGATTCCTCGATCAGTAAAGGGTTTTGTTACTGTTATAAAACATCCTGACCTAAACAACTTGGGGAGCAAAGGCTTTATTTCAGCTTACAGTTCAACAGCAGTCTTTTACTGAGGGAAGACGGGGCAGGAAGTGAAACATCAGAAACCTGGCTGGAGGGGCTGATGGCATAGACCATGGATGAGTGCGGCTTGCTGGCTTGTTCCTCATGGCCCACAGTGAACTCAGTTCTCCTACAACAATCAGCAATTAAGAAAATGCACCACAGACTTGCCTACAGGCCATTGCTTCGAAGGCATTTTCTCAATTGAATTTCCCTCTTCCCAATAACTAGTTTGCATCAAGTTGACATAAAACCAGCCAGCACAGTCCCAGAGTTCAATGGAATCTATCAGCACATAGAAATCTATTATTCTAGTTTCATCGCAGATATATTTAACCTCTGATTTTCCCACTTTCGTCCTGGGTCCCAGGGAGAAGCTGTTACGAGTGAGCTCCCAGGACTATGGGAGGGATCTTCAGAGTGTTCAGAACTTATTGAAGAAACACAAACGCCTAGAGGGGGAGCTGGTGGCACACGAACCTGCTGTCCAGGTAGGTATTGAATGACTGCCAGACCTAAAGGAACAGTTTTCACACAATAGATAAATCAATACCATAAAATGCAAAAACAGTGTTAAGAGATAGCTACTCTTCATACGTTCATGCCAATTCTTCTCAAGCATATTTTGTGACCTCTGAATAAGAGGTTCCAGAGGGGGATCCCAACAACTTTCCTAGAAAGATTAATTCTGACATTAACGGACAGTTATTGACAAATGGTATGTGGGTTAAGATTAGTGGAAAAGATAACTCTGGGTCTGATATGGCACTGCAGTACCCTGTGGTCATGAATAATCGATAGAGCAGAAAAAAGGGGGTTTCTACTAGGTTTGGGGGATGTTTGTCAAAAGTATTTGGGAAAGCTTAGCATGGTAATTATTAGTATAGCTTTCTTAATATTTCCAGTCTGCAGGGACCACCTCAAGTCCCCAAAGCTTATGAATAATCTGACATTAAGAAAGACTTACATCCTTTGCCATGGGATGACTGAGAGGATGAGATTGTGGAATGATATAATTTGTTCTTCAGAATGTGCTGGATACGGCAGAAAGCCTGAGAGACAAGGCTGCTGTAGGAAAAGAGGAGATCCAGGAGCGGCTGGCTCAGTTTGTCCAACACTGGGAAAAGCTCAAAGAATTGGCGGAGACCCGGTAAGTTGGACAACAAAAATCTCATTGGAGCTGCATTTGTAGCATTAGGCTGATGTTCGGGGGCGGGGGGCAGTGAATGCTTCTGTGTCAGGTCAGCATGGACAACAGACCCTGACTATCTTTTCTAGCTCATTAATACCCCCTCAAAAACCAAGTTCTTCATGAACCTTTCTCCCAGTGGTCATAGGCAGAATGTTCTGTTCCTTCTAGGGAATAAGAGGAAATTTACCAGGACTGTAAAAGTGGCTCAGCAAGTAAGAACACTTAATGCTCTTGCAAACAACCCAAGTTCAGGTCCAAGTGCCCAGATTGGGTGCCTAACAACCACCTCTAATTCTAGCTCTAGGGGACCAGTTCAGTGTTCTGGCCTTCCCAGGCACCAGCATACACATGCAGGACATTCCTACTGTCTTAGTTAGGATTTCTAGGGCTCTCACAAAACAAGACCAACATCAACTTGGAGTGGAAAGAGTTTATTTTGGCCTACATTACCACTTCACAGTCCATTACTAAGGGAAGTCCAAACAGGAACTCAAACAAAGCAGGAAACTAGAGGCAGGACCTGATGTAGACTCCATGGAGGGATGCTGCTTACTAGCTGCTTACTCAGCCTACTTGGACCACCAGTAGGTGGGCACTCAGGCATAGAAACACACCAACAAATTAAAAATAAATATATATTTAAAGCAATTATTACTTCTGGAATTGCAGTGCTTTCATCGAATAAGAGAAGAGGTGGGGCTTGACATAGGCAGCCACTGCCTCACTACAGAGACTATTAGCCTCGGGCTTTTGTTTGGGTGGGATTTCTTCACTCCTGGAAGTTTCAGTGCTATTTCATGATAGACATTGAGGACACAAGTCTCTTCAGTGTCACGGAAGATTAGCAACACTGACCAAGAGGCAAATAGTGTCCTGTCTTGCCAAGTTTAGCTGTGGCTGTCCTGAGAACCAGTGGTTTGCCAGGGTGGGATTATGCCACAACGTACCACACTTGATCTTAGCCAAAAGGCCGAGAAGCAATGCCACAACGTACCTGTTCCTTTCTACTCCTGTTACGCTAACCACTTCTTTACAGAGGGGTGCGTTTGGAGGAGTCTCTTGAGTATCTGCAGTTCATGGAGAATGCAGAGGAAGAAGAAGCATGGCTGGGGGAAAAGTATGCTCTGGTCAGTCGCGGGGATTCTGGAGACACACTGGCTGCTACTCAGGTAAAGGCAAGGCAGGATACGTCAACTGTGTCATTGTTGTGGTTTTCTTTTCATCTTTTCTTCAGAATGTGGTTGTTTTCATTTGTGAAATTAGATCCTGTATCAGGGGTTAGAGAAATATGGATGCTTCTGTTAATTTTAAGTATGAAAAAGCAAGATCAAGTCATAGCACCAGAAATGAAAACAGAATTCTAGCTTAAACTATGAGCTGTCTGAATCAAAGGCATCATGGTGAAAGACCTTTTCTCCTATGTCTGAGTCCTTACCTCATCCTCCCAAGTAGCTGGAACTACCATCTTCTGACACTAGGCCTGAACCTTTTTTTACATTTCTATTAGCTTTTCACTTCAAGAATGCCTTTGGCATTATGGTTCACATCTGTAATCCCAGCACTTGAGAGGCTGAGCCTGGATAATTATGAATTCAAGTCTGTCTTGGGCTCGACCAGCTGGTGTTCGGAAACAACAGCAACAATAAAATGAATATGGAACTATAGGTAGCAGAGTCACTGTTTTAAAATAACAGCAAAAGAATGAATGTGAAAGCATCTCGCGATGTTTGTAACTTTTGAAGAATTTTATTTTTCACCCAGCCTACTTTAGTCATTAATTCAGGCTGTTGTATGTGAGAACCTACATTCTTTTTATTCCCAAGCAGTTTTAAGGTAGGAAGGTACCACAGCTTAACCACTCACCTTGGTTGTTTATACTTCATGTCTATTTTGAAAAGAGTCATTTTAAATACACTTGAACATTCTTTTGTTCACATGTAAGTGAGTATTTTTCTGGGACCAATACTCAGGTGTTGGATTGCAGGACAATGGCGATGTTAGCACCTGTTTATTTTTGCAATAACAGTAAATTATGCTCAGCTGTTTTCTAGGAGGTTAATCATTTAACACTCTTAGCACCAGTGCATAAGGAATGTAGTTTCTCCACATGCTTACCAGAACTGTGTGTTGTCATTCTTTATACTTTATCCCAGTCAGTGGACAATGATTTTTAATGTGCATTTCCTTAATTGTGCTTTTTTTGTTTGACATCTACATAATTTTCACAGTAAAATGTGTGTTCCCTTGTTTTGGTAATAGCATTTAACATAAAGTATGACAACAATAAAAGTATACATGCACAAGATATTATTGATGATGTTAGATAAAATTCATATTGAAACACTATGTCCCTAGTTTGGTGGAAGCTTTAATGGTTCGTCAGTAACAGATCCCTTTCCTAGTCCCTGGTAACTTCCATCCTACTCTGATTCTGTGAACTTTCACCTAAAAATTAAGTCGTGCAAAATATCTTTAAATAATTGGATTGTCTTGGCACAACGCCTCAAAGTTTATCTTCTGTCATTACATATTATAAATATTTCTCTTTCATAATTTTACAAGGCTGAAATATTTCATCTTATGTGTATGTAAAGGGGCGTGTTACACTCTCTTCTCTATCTGCCTGCAGCCACCCAGGTAGTTTTCACACCTTTAGTGTTAAGATGAGTTCTGTACTAGACATAGGACTGCCAGTGTCTTGCCAGAACCATGTTGATATGCAGTAATTGCACTTCTGGGTCATATAGAAGTAGTATTTAAAATATGTAGAGTAATCTCAATAACCTTGCTCATAACAGTTTAGTTTTCTAAGTTTACTTCCTGCCAGCAGCGTATCATGGCTCCAGTTTCCCCAGAGCCTTGGAGATATGCATTGCCTTTTGCTTTTGTCAATCCCTGCCCTTCTAGGAACAAGGCACCAGAGACCCCATTGTGCTTTACTTTCCATTTCCTCCTCATCAGTCACCATGACGAGGTATATCACACACCAGTGAGCTGTGCACATATTCACTGAAGATGTTTTATTCACATCATTATCCTATTTCTAAATCAAGCCTTTGGGCACTCTTTTAAAATGTTTATAACATTTATTCCTCTACTTATTTCAGTAGTGAGTTAAGCCAGTTCCCTGAATATTTTGGAAATTATATCAGACAAGTGAATTGAGTATTTAGCATTCTTCAGGTGACACTGACCTCTGCTGAGTTCTCCCTTGGCTGTCCAGAGCTTTGGAATTTCATATGATTCCACTTCTCTAGTTGGGGTTCCTGTTGTCTGTGCTTTTATTGTAAAACTCTTAGAACTATTGCCAAGGCAAATGTCTCAAATTATGTCTCAAATTTTTTTCTGTGTGGTTCTCTAGGGGTGAGGGTGATAATTTCCATTATTATATTTAAGTCTTTAATCTATTTAACATGATTTTATTAAATACTATTTAAGATAATGAACTGATATAGTTCTTCTGCAAGGGTAGGTACATGATTTTAGGTGTCATTTGTTGAAGAGGCTATCCTTTCCCTGTGATATATTTTTTTAGAATATTACAGATATGTTGACTACATATATATGGTTTTATTTCTGGAATGTCTATTATGTTGTATATATTTATGTCTTTGTTTATGCCAGTATGATATTGTTTTTATTACTATAGCTTTGTGACATGCTTTTGAAATTATGAATTGTGATCTCCAGTTTTGTTCTCCTTGTTAGCCATGGTTGGCTATTCATGGTATTTCCTGGTTCCACCTAAGTATTAGAATTGATTTTCCTATTTCTGTAAAATATGTCATAACAATTTTGATAAGAATCATTAGATGCTTTCATATAGTATGTATATTTAACAGGTTTCATTCTTCCAAACCAAAAGAAATGCGAGTTGATTGATTCACTTATCTTTCCATCTTGTAAGTTGCACAAATAGCCTTTTTAAAAAGAAAGCAATCTGAAATGAAGGCTTGCATTAAGATCTGGTCACATCCTTCTTTGTCCTTCACTCCTACCTTTAGGACCAGCTCTTAGTTTAGGATGACTTTAATACTTAATATTATCTCAAAGATGGAGTGCTTTTAGGAATTACATGAATCTGGGTGTTGTGACATCCTTATAATCACTGGTAATATTTTGATTCCAGAATAAAAAGAGAACAGTTCTTAGGGCCACATAAGATACAGAAAAACAGTCACACTTTCCAGCAAGATTACCATGTTTGATAGGAAATAAGGATGTGCACCCACATCCAGTCCACTAATCAGGCTGGACCAACCCTGTTGAGTAACACACTATGAACTTGCATGTGGATGGAGGTTGCTGATTCTTGAACATTCTGGCCTTTGCTGATTTGATCATGCAGAGTTTGCTAAAGAAGCATGAAGCTTTGGAGAATGACTTTGCTGTGCACAAGAACCGTGTACAAGATGTTTGTGCACAAGGAGAAGACATTCTTAGTAAGGTGAGTTCTGGGGGTTGGGGTGGGGGTTGTGTCCTTGGCCCAAGGACAGAAACAAGAACAGTGATGAAATTACCTATAGAAAGTCATGAAATAGAATTATATAGAGATTCTTTTGATACAGAATCCCACTGTGTAGCTCTTGGATAGCTTAGAAATTGCTGTGTGGACCAGTTTGGACTCAATCCCACAGAGCCCTGCCTGCCTCTGTCCCTACCCCTCTTCCACCAACCTTCTTCCCACCTCCAGCTCAAGTGCTGAGATTGAAAACATATTCCAGTATGCTCAGCATACAATACAGAATTTTATTAACCCCTTCAAAGCAGAATTTAATTTTTTCCCAAAAAAACCATTACCCACTCAACTGGAAATTATTTTTTAAGTCCTTATGTGCCCCACTATCATCTTTTATAACAATATATGGTTGGCCTTTTGACTTTCTCTATAAATATTGAAAGTAGTTTTAGCTATTATATTACTTATGGTAGCCATTGCTGTGATAAACACTATGACCAAAAACAACTTGATGAAGAAAGAGTTTATTTCATTATATTCTTCTAGTTAACAGCCCTTTGCTGAAGAAGTTCAAGGCAATAACAGGCAGGGCAGTATACTTGCCCAAGGGTGGCACTACCTACAGTGATCTAGACCCTTCCACACCAATCATCAATCAATAAAGTGGTCCCATAGACTTATCCATAGGTCAGACTAGTGGTGGCATTTTCTCAATGCAAATTTCTTTGTCTTCATGAACTCTAGCTTGTGCCAAGTTGAAATAAAATTAGCCAGTGCATCCCTGAGTACTCCAAGAGCGTTAAATTCATTTTCTCATATACCTTGGGATGACAGGGGGCAAAGAAGAACCTCTTTATAATTTGTGAATCTTTCTTTTGCTTGCATTATCTCTATAAAGTCTGACTGATCCCTAAACAGAGATGATTCTATGCCTTTTAGAAGCTTCATAAGTAAAATCACACTTGAGTAAACAAATTTGTTGCAATTGTCCAAATTCAAGAATGAAATTAATGTTCTTGACCGTACACGAGGAATGGGAGAGTTACAATAGACCTATGGGATAGTATTTAGGTGTTTTCGATAAGAGAATATCAAGTTTCTTAATGGTGTCAGGGAATCGTGTTTCCAGCTCCTCAGCATAGCTGTCTAACTCTTTCTCTCAACCTTGGAATCACAGGAAGAAACTCAGAACAAGGATAAGATTTCCACCAAGATCCAAGTTCTGAATGAAAAGACAGCCTCTTTGGCCAAGGCATTAGCTGCTTGGAAGTCACAACTGGACGATGTGCATGCCTTTCAGCAGTTTAACTGGAAGGCTGACGTGGTGGAATCCTGGATAGGTATGCGATGCCAGGGCTGCTCTAAGACTTCCATTTGAAGAATGGTCTCTAGAGTTTTCCTTTACCTTTGGAAATGGGGTGAACTACTCGTTTTTACTCCTCCTGGGCACCGTCTTACACACACACACACACACACACACACACACACACACACATACACAAACACACACACAAATGTGCACTGAGATGGTAGTAAATAAGGTGACAGAAAAGTTGCTCCAGACTGGTAATTTCATCATGCTATTCAGAAACGAAAATCCTTGACAAAGTATTCTAGGAAACAAACTACAGTGTTTGTTGGTTTGTTAGTAGTTCATGTTCAACCTTCAACTTTCCTACCTCCCATGATTCAACATTTCTTTTACATTTACCACTCTCAGTTTTAAGGACAGAAAAACCACCCATTCTTCCCACTGCGTCTGTATTGCACTATTCTAGGGATCAGGAAGCTTTCTTATTGGCTAATGTAAACAATCATCAATTATTCCATCCTAACTTTTCTTATTTGTTAGGTGAGAAGGAAGCAAGCCTGAAGACCAAGAGCAACGGTGCAGACCTCACCGCCTTCCTCACACTCCTGGCAAAGCACGTGAGTTAGAGAGGTCATGTCAAATGGAGCCAGGGATGCCAAATATTTATAGTTTAATTTCCTTATAATTTGTGCTCTTCCCTTCCATCTCCTTCTCCCACCCCTCCCTCCTTCTCCCTCTTCCTCCTCTTACCCCTCCCTACTTCTCCCTATCCCTCTTCCTCTTCCTTCATCTCTCTCCCTCCCTCCTGTGTCTCACTCTTCCTCTTCCTCTTCCTGCTTCCTGCTTCCTCACTCCCCCCTTCCTTGATAGTAGAACTTTGTGTTCATCATCTTGGATTTTATCAGAGTGTCAACTTTTGGCTTTTCTAATTTTCCCCATTTGTGAATCCTCCGAATTCCTATAATTAGGCCATTTTGTTACTATAGTTAAATGTTTTATGGGAAAACTGAGACCTGATGCGATATCTCAGTGGATAATGCATGAAGAATTGAACTGAGATCCAGTACCAGTTCTAGGAGTTAGAGATGGAAAGAAGGGTCTTGGGAATTTACATTTCTGCACTGAATGAGAGGAAAGATATAATAGACAAAAGATGAAGACACCTGATGTCATTTTCTTCTAGCCTCTGCAATTACACTATACATATACATATACATATACATTCCACACATAGACAATTAAAAAATACTTCAACCTTTTAATAAGAGCATAAGTAGCTTGTTTTTAGAAAGTTATTAACTTCATAATTTAATACTTTTAATCCAAATAGTACAAGAAATGACAAGGTCCTGGAAAATGCAAGAGAATGGGAGAAAGGATGAGATCATACAGGAAGTAAGAAAGAGGATGGGACAACACAGATTTCTTCTGGAGGTGTGGCTTCAAGGCCTTCCTATCTGCCACTATCTCTTAATGAGCCCACAATATTATCACTGCACTAAGGATGAAGTTTCTCCCATAAGTGTCATTTATAAATAGTATATATTTAGATATGTTACTCTCTAATTTTTTAAGTTTTGTTGGAAAGATGAATCCATTTGCGTTTGAAGTTATTAATTCATGATGCTTAAAGCTTTAACATTTGATCCACCAAACATTCTACTTTTTGCTGCTTCTTTTCTGTTTCCTCTTTGGTCTTCTGGTCTTTTTGGTCTTTATTTCTGGCATTTGCTATGACCTTTGGTCCAGCAGGGAGTCTCCATCACAGTTGGGAGTGAAATTCTGGCAACTATAATGGCCTTTGGTCCAGCAGAAGGTTTTTGTTCTTTTGACTAATTTTTGGTCATGAATTAAAAGGATAAGAAATATAGTATCTGGTTTCCTCTTGTGTGAGGACTTGCACACTTCATTTCTTCTTTTTCCTAAGCACTTTAACTAGAGCATCCCCTTGGTAGGTTCTGAAGTCAGCACTCTGATGCCACAAAAATAATGTCTAGCATCTGTGGCTTTTGATGCTATTTCTGCTTGACTCCTGCTCATTTCAGGGTTCTAAGGTGTCTTGAGTTTAAAATACAGAAGAATGGTGAGTGGCTAGATATTTTTGCAGTTCTCTTTCTACAGCCTCTGAAAGACCAGATGCCCCATTTCCTCACAATGGCTATTTTTGTCCCTTTAACTTACATGTTATTGCCAAAGCCTGAGAGGTACTTCCCTGTGAATATCTTACCCAGCTCAGCATATTCTTAAAAGGGAAACATGAAGCGAATAATGCTGATGCTATAATAGTTTTCTTGTCTCTCAGGCATTGTGGGCCCCTAGATTTGTAGCTTCTTTCAATTAATTCAGATTACATTCAAATAATAAATGTTTTGATAATTTAAAAATTGTTTTCAGACAAGCTGGAGAGATGGCTCAGCATTTGAGCATACTGATCATCATTCCAGGGGGGTCTGGGTTTGATTGCCAGCACTCACATTGCAATAACAATGGCCTGGAACTCCAGTTCCAAATTTCAGGTCTCCATGGGCATATATGCAAAGAAAACACCCGTGCACATTAAATAAAAGTCAAATTGTAGTTGTTCTCAAAAGAGAATTAATCTAATGTGTTGTGTATGTTGTTGCACACCTTTAATCCCAGGACGTGAAAGGCAGATGCAGGCAGAGGCAGAAGCAGGCAGATGCAGGCAGATGCAGGCAGATGCAGGCACGTCTTTATGAGTTTGAGGCCAGCCTGATCCACATAGTGAGCTCCAGGCCAATGAATGCTATATAGTGAGGACTTATATTGAAAAGAATGAGGGAAGGAAGAATAAGAAAAATAAGAGGAGAGAGGAGGGAGAAAGACAAAGGCAGAACTGTTTTAATGCAGGTCACTTTCTTAAAACTCATATAGAATTCCTGACTGTGCTTTTAACATTTCTGTAATGTTTTCATTTCTGTAAAGCTTTTGTTGTTTGTGTATCCAAAGCCCCTAACAATGCACTGTCTCTAATTAAAGCAGAGTATGTCATTTGGAAAAATTCTCAGAAAGTATGTCTTACAAGACAGATTTTTTAATTGTAAATGACATGTCATGTTTCAATATCACCTTCACAATTTTATCCTTCATATGCAATCTACAAAATATAGATACACTACTATTTAAACATAATTCCAAGTACAACATTCTGACCATCTTCTTTAACCTTATATATATGTGTCTGTGTGTGTGTGTGTGTATTTGTGTCTGTGGTATTATATATACATGTATATGTATATATACTACATATATAACATATAAATATCTTTGATGATATATATGCATACATACATACATATGCATATATATATTCTTTTTCTTCCTTTTACTATGATAAAAACACTCTGACATAAGCAATTTGGAAGAGTTTATTGACTTACAGTTGAAATACAGTCAACTGTGGATGGGATATACAGGCAGTAATAACTTGAAGCACCTGGTTACATTTTGTCCACAATCAGCAAAGAGAGAGCAATAAATGTTTGTACTTGTCATATTCTCTCCTTTTTATATGGCCATGACTTCATCTCAGGAAATGGTGCCATTCAAAGTGGCTGGGTTTCTCCACCTTAATGCATCTGATCATGATCATCTTTCGCATACTTGACCAGAGGGTGCATAATTCCTCACAGGTCTGTACGAATGTCTGCCTCCCTAAGTGAACCTATATCCTATCAAGTTGGCAAATGACATTACCCACAACACGACTAAAAGCCTGGTTGGACACAGATACAAGCGGTCCTTTGGATACCTCCCTGTCCCTGCTCACTGCTTCTCTTTTGACCTTTTCAGGACACACTGGATGCCAGTCTTCAGAGTTTCCAGCAAGAAAGGCTTTCTGAAATCACTGAACTGAAGGACCAACTCTTGGCTGGAGAGCACAGCCAAGCCAAAGCCATTGAGGAGCAGTACGCAGCCTTGCTGAGGCACTGGGATCAACTGCTGGAGGCATCTAGAGCTCACAGGCAGAAACTGCTGGAGAAGCAGCTGCCTCTACAGAAGGTCAGGAAGGAGGGAAGGGAAAGAGGAGAGGGAGAGATTAACATAAAAGCGCATCTCACTGAAATATGTTAGGTTCTCAAAACTATTTGGTTATTAGCTGGAGAATTAAAACACAGTAACTAGAAAATACATTTGGAAGTTTTATAAACATCTTTAGTACAGAAAGGGATCAACAAAAACATTCTTTTTTAAATTGTTTTTTTAAAGATATATTTTTATGTATGTGAGTGTTCTTTCTGCACGTACACCTGCATGCCAGAAGAGGGCATCAGAATTCATTATAGTTGGTTATGAGCCACCATGTGGTTGCTGAGAATTGAACTCAGGAGCTCTGGAAGAGCATCTGCAACTCTTAACTTTTGAGCTGTCTCTTCAACTAACAAAATATTCTTATGGGCAAAAAGGACTTCATAAAACATGCTCCCTGTGTATCTCCTTTCCTAGGAAGGAATCTTCAAGTCTGTTACTTATTGCTAAACTTTGTCTGTCCCCTTTAATCAAATATTTTCATCCTCTTCTCCTTTTCCAAGTTCTCACTATTAAGTAAAATAATAGATCTGGAAATGCAGTAGTCCATGTAGATCTAGGAGGCTAAAGTGTTCTTTCCAGTGCTAACTTCTGAAGCATGTTACATGGCAACCATACGGTATCAATAATAAAAGGAAGCCAGGCTGAGTGTGGCGGGGCTTACCTGAAACCCCAGATTTCTGACTCAGGATGAAATGAAAGGATAAAGGCCAGAGAGTTTAGCATTTAGAAAAACTCTAAGAAATTAAAGACTGGTAGTGTAGATCAGTGTGTGCTTCAGTGGAAGTGAACATGCCTAGAATGCACAAGACTCTGGCTCTGATCTTCAGCACCACTAGAAAAATTGATTCAGAATAGTCAGTATTGTTACTACCTCCAGATCAGGGAAAAAAATGTACTGGACAATAACTTAAAGCAGTGAGTTAGAGAGACACACAATGAGTCTCAACTCTTTGTTAATTCCTACTCTACAGAAGCATGTGGGCACAAGATAACTAAGTCTTACGTGAAAAAGTAAAGCAATTAGACTGACATCTTTATGTGCCTACATACATTATACACAGAACGTCACTTGGCATTCTTATTCTGTGTTCTTTAGTTTTAATTAGCAAAACATTTATTTTAAATTTCTATTATAAATACTCAACCAATCTATAACTCTTAATATAGCATGAAATGGTCTATAGATTGTGTCCCCATCTTGTTCATTTTCTTTGGGTTGAAAAAAAAACACCTCATTCTCACAATTTCTCAGAAAAATCATGTTAACAATTCACTCAGTTGAGTCAAAAGAATACAGTGCAGTTTTGATCTGGAACCAGTCCATCATTTACTATTTGGATCAGTTCATGATTTCTCTATCTTCCAGTCATGTAAGTTCAGAGTCTTTGGAGCATGTGAGTGGCTGTGGACAACAGTATAGAAGCAGGTGTTTCATGCACAGAGTGTAAGTCAGTGTGTAGAAGATAGGTTTAATCAGTTAGGCATCAGATGAGATCACAGGTAACTTGGTGTAGTCAATAAATTATGAGGGTATGGCATCTACAAAAGTTGCAGGAGAGAAAGGGAGACAGTATAAAGGATAGAACATAGTTGCTTGGATTTTTTGTCATATTTCTCAAATATTCATTTAGCATATTCCTGTACCATGTAGAACTTCAGTACAAACTTCAGAATAAGAAATAATGTGGCGAGGAGTGGTGATGCACGCCTTTAATCCCAGCACTTGGGAGGCAGAGGCAGGTGGATTTCTGAGTTCCAGGCCAGCCTGGTCAGCAAAGTGAGTTCCAGGACAGCCAGAGCTACACAGAGAAACCCTGTCTCGAAAAAACAAAACAAAACAAAAACAAAAAACAAAAAAGAAAGAAAGAGAGAGAAATAGAAAGAAAGAAAGAAAGAAAGAAAGAAAGAAAGAAAGAAAGAAAGAACAAAAGAAAGAAAGAAAGAAAGAAAGAAAGAAAGAAAGAAAGAAAGAAAGAAAGAAAGAAAGAGGAAAAGGAAAAGGAAAAGGAAAAGGAAAAGGAAAAGGGAAAGGGAAAGGAAAAGGAAAAGGAAAGGAAAGGAAAGGAAAGGAAAGGAAAGGAAAGGAAAGGAAAGGAAAGGAAAGGAAATAACTGAAAACTACCCTCACCACCCTTAGAATCATGGAGGTAAAAATAAAGGTTTAAGCCAGTCCCTCTCTTCATCTGTAAATGGAGGAAAGCTTGAGGAATTTCACACAATGAAAAGAATACTAAACCCTGGCAGTTCCTCTAATGCATACACATCCCACCCCATCACAGGATCGCTGCTAATTTTAGTTTCATTGGTTGAGATTGCTACTCGGCAAATATTTGAAGACATTATTTTTATCCTCAATATTCTCTTCTCCTAAAAGACTTTATCAGAAGCAATGAGGGTGTCTTTTTTTCTGCAGGCTGAGGAGCTATTCATGGAATTTGCACACAAAGCTTCGGCCTTCAACAACTGGTGTGAGAACGCTGAAGAGGACTTGTCAGAACCTGTGCATTGTGTCTCTCTAAATGAGATCCGGCAGCTGCAGAAGGAACATGAAGCCTTCTTGGCCTCTCTGGCTGGGGCTCAAGAAGATTTCAACCATTTGTTGGAGCTAGACAAGCAAATTAAAGCCTTAAATGTGCCCTCCAGTCCTTATACCTGGTTAACAGTGGATGTCCTGGGCAGAATCTGGAACCACCTGCCTGACATCATCAAGGTAACTTGAGGTACAATTCAACATCTTCTGCCTATAGGAAGCATGACCAGTGGATCTATATCAAAGTTAGGGGTGTTGAAGAAAAGAATGGAGCTATTCTTTTCATTAATTAATTATTTTAATTAAGATGTGTCAGAAGTCAAGAAACAAAACTGTCTAAAAGAAATTAGAAAGTATACACACACACACACACACACACACACACACACACACAGAGAGAGAGACATGGCATATCTTCTGGATTATTGTCTTGTTGCTTGGTAGCAATTGAACAATTGAAGGAAGCAAAGAAGATATATATAGAGAGAGAGAGAGAAAGAGAGAGAGAAAGATATAGATAGAAGATAGATAGACAGATGGTTGGACAGACAGATGAATGGATGGAGAGAAAGACAGACAGACAGACAGACAGACAGACAGACAGACAAACAGACAAGCACATTGCTGTGCACCTGTGGAAGATAAGTTATCTTGGAAATAGAAATGTGCACCTGTACCTACAAAAATGGTTCTTTTATGCCAAAGTCCTTTTAGGTGAAGCAGTTCTGTTCTTTGTTACATTGTAGGAAAGGGAACAGGAGCTACAGAAAGAAGAGGCTAGACAGATCAAGAACTTTGAAATGTGCCAGGAGTTTGAACAGAACGCCAGTGCCTTCCTCCAGTGGATCCAGGAGACCAGGTATGCTGTGCTTTCTTCAAACCAGAACCCCACATATGCTGTTTGCAGCAGGGATGACATATGTTGCAGAAGGAAGTATTACATACTCTCTCCCCATCATCTTGTTTTGACTCTGCTTCCTTATTTATATTTAACTACTTTCTCAATTCCCTTACTGTGTTCTTTATTCTTGCCCACCATTTTTTATTTTCTTCCTGACATGCATACTTATACTCCTATTGTGTATACTCACTCTTCAAAACAGTAACAGTCCTGTGACTGCATGCCATGTTACATTTTATACTTCAACACCTATTATCTAAACTGTCAGAGCAACCTTGAAAAGTGAAGAGTGGATCTTAGTGCCTCTTCTTTTAACCATGGAAAGTTCAAGTAGATAAACTGTCTCACTCAAGGTCACATGCATATTTATTGACATGACCAAAAACATAACCTGCGTTGAGCACCCAATAAGCTATTATGTTGCCTGCCAAATAAAGCTATAACGAGGATGGAATGGTATAATATAGCCTAATTTCATTTATTATATTCAAGATGTGTGTAGAGATAATGCATATTACATCTTCTGAGTAAATGACCTGGAAAAAGGGACACATAAAAAGTTTAATATGTTAGTATAAATGGTCAAAGTATGAAGATTATGCCCATTAGTAACTCACTAATGTGAGATTTTAAAGTTTAGTGGTGGCTGAATGGTCCATAATTAATGCTTCTCCACTAAATCAAAAGAAAAATTACACTGTGTCTAAAAACATCTGGCTGAGGTTGTATGAATCGCTGCATCCCTCTCTGCCCCTGGCTTTGGTTCCTTTACATTCTCCTGTTGGGTCGTGTATGTTGGAGACTTAGCATGCAGATCAGTATGAGGCCCCTTTGTCCTGGAAGGAGAAGTCTCACACTTGGAGTTTCTCAGCATACCAGAGGCTTTGAAAGCAGCATGGGGATGTATAGATTCCTATGTGACCAAAACAGATTTAAACAATCATCAATAAGAAGAAATGCAATCATTAATTGTGCTAACATATATTTTCCTTTTTTTCTTCTCATGAATGCTGCTCTGATGGATCGTGTCCAGGGCCTATTTTCTGGATGGGTCAGTATTTTCTGTAATTATGTTTTTTTATTGTCCTAGAATAAGGAGTTAAGAATACTTTAGGGCTGATGTATCATATGTCATCAAAATCTGCTAGTTCCTAATTAATAATGTGAGGCAAAAATAAGGATTCATATTCTCCCTAGCCCTTCACTCATTCTACTGTATGTAGTGCATAACTGTAGTGCACTGTACTTGCATGACATGACTGTAATGTGCTGCACCATTCCAGTGATGACGGTAAATGACAGAAAGCTTGAGGAATTTCACACAATGAAAAAAGACTAAACCCTGACAGTTCCCCCAAAAGAAGAATGGTACCTCTCTCACCTGTTAAATGTATAAAATAAAACCTGGAAATTCATGAAAAGTATACTATATGTTCAACCAATTATGAGCTGAAAATATTCAGAAAAAACTGTGTCTTTCCTGAATGTATTAACATTTTTTGTCCTCATTCTCTTTAAAGTACCTAACAACTATCTGCATCTTTTGGGTATTATAAGCAACCTAGATTATATGCACATACTGCATGCCACCTATCTGTTTTATAACTGCAACCTCCACTATGTTACTAACCATAAAGACCCCTATGGACACCAACAAATAGTCACCTTTGAGAGTAAAACTAAAGAAGACCTAGATCTGGCTTATATTCTTTTTTATCTATCTAGAAAGATTGACAGACAGAAGTTTTGTTCATTAAAATTTGGCTTCATGAAACATTTTATTGAGTCCATGTAGCTTGAGAGAAGCAGAAACAATGACCTGCAGAGGCTTTGAGCGAACAAGTCTGTGAAATGTGGATTTCTGTTACAACAAATAATGTTTTCTCTTGATTCTTCATTAGATCGTTGCTCAAGGAAACAGGAACTCTGGAATCCCAACTTGAAGCAAATAAAGTAAGCAATGTTTGTTCACTAGCTGAAGATACTGCTTGGAATTTAAAAAGCACAGAGAAAAACACATAGAGGTAGCCTGGGGATGTTTTATGTAGCTGTTACCCTAGGATGTAGTTCTACTCAGATGTCAACCTACATTGTCACCTCAGAGCCTGTCATTACACAGGCCCCAGTTTACTTAAATCTTTGTCAGATTTTACAATACATCTAAGCTAATAAATACATGAAAGGTTTCTGATGTACTTAACTAAAAGAGCAGATACACATGTTCCTAGCCTATAACCTAGCGTATCAATAGATTTCTATTGTTTGATATAAGCAAGTGATATGACAGAATGTAGATGTGTTCATTTCAACTGAGGGAAACAGTGCGTTAGAGGAGTATTTCTCAGTCTTGTTTGCATTATTGTCTCTTTCTAAGATTAAAAAAATATTTAGTTCAGTATACCTTTTCACTAATTAGAAAAGAATAAGATGTCAGGTAGAGCTAATCTTCTCTGTAACATCGAAGTGTTCACCCATCCCTCAGAGCCACTTTGCCCATTGATGTGAGATGAACAACTTTCCCTTGTTGGAATGCTTTAGGAAAATGTAGACATTTTTTTACACATGTCTACTGTTGCTTAGACAGCTGCCTGTCATCCCTGATGGTGAAGGAGTCTTGGAAGTGGACACACTGAGACTATTGGATGAGTCAGAGAGCTAATTCCTAGTGAGTGGAGATAATTCACAGTGTGATAACTGGAGCTGGTGGGGTCTGAGTTCCAGGATGGCAACCATCAGCTCACACAGACAGCCTGCTGTTTTTCAAAGGGAGGATTAAGAAGGGTTGTAACTGGTGAGTTGATTGTCTTGCCTCTTTTTCCCAGAGGAAGCAGAAGGAGATCCAGGCAATGAAGCGCCATCTGACCAAGATTGAAGACCTGGGGGACAGCATGGAAGAGGCTCTGATCCTCGATATCAAATACAGCACCATTGGACTGGCCCAGCAGTGGGATCAGCTGCACCAGCTAGGGATGCGAATGCAGCACAATCTGGAGCAACAGATTCAAGCCAAGTACTGGTTCAAACCCAGGGCAGGGGGTGGAGTGGATGGTGTTAGGTGTTGGCGCTTAACTAGGTTGGGCTCCAGGCACCTGATAAAGAGCACTTTCAGAGGTAGTCTCTTAACTTACCATATCAGTCTCTCTTTTCTGATCCACAACTGAGCTACTTTTCTTCATAGCAGGGTCCACTGTGAAATAAGCAATGTGTCTCTGCCTCTATGTGTACGCATCTTCCTTAAAGACACATGAGTCCTCCATCCAATTGCCAGGATCCCTTTAACATCGTATGATCTTTTCAGAAACTATTCCCTTTTATAAATTCTCATTTAAGATATAACATCTAGAATGGAAGATTCAAACTGTGGACTAATGAAGCATGAAGGAAAAAATTAATTTTTCCTATATAAATTAAACCTATTACAACAGCATTATGTCACAATAGTCTTTGAAGCATTTTTTATACATTCTAAATTGATAATCGTTTTCTGTAAATTTCCTTGTTATAAATAATTAAACCTTTTCAAACCATTAAATTTCTTTTGAAGTTCTGCAATTTTGTTAATGTCCTGGAAAGCAGCCAAGGAAAATTTGTAACTCAATGATCATGGCTGTGTTCCAATGAAGCTTTATTCATAGGCTTTGAATTTGAATTTCACACATTCTTCATGATTCATAAAACATTTTTTGATTATTTTCAGCAATAAAGAAATGTTGAAACCATTCTTGTCACCGGAGCTGTTTAGAAACAGAAGGTGGCTAGATTTGGCTCCTGGAGCATAGCTTGGCAACCTCTGAACCTAGATACCTCAAATAATATATTGTGCATTAAAATTCCTCTACCTTTGCTGTGGCGTGTCTTTTGACACTTATTGTTTTGTTTCCAGAGTTAATTTATATATATTTTTTCTTCCAGAGACACCATAGGTGTGAGTGAGGAGACACTGAAAGAATTTAGCACCACATACAAGTGAGTCTAACTTCACAGTTGGCTGGGCCTTTACCTTCTAGAAAATTCAGAATAAGTTTACAAATAATAACTTCTCTCTCCCTCTCTATGTGCCTTGATGGGATCTTCAGTGAAGATCTAGTCTATGTATGTTAATTAGCATCAGTATTGGATTTTCTAGCCAATTTTAATTTTCTGTTAGATCCCTGGATTTTAAAAGTAAAACATGTCTTTCAATCATCACTCAACTGATGACTTTTTGCTCTGTATATTTCAGCTGCTTTGGAGAATAGAACAGGAGAGAATAGTCAATGTTTTGTGATATTCCTACTGTTACTGGGTTTAACAAAAACACTCAGAGAAACGGACTTTCTTCTGTATATTCCAATAGTATTATGGCATGTCATTGAAGATCTAGTCAATATAGCAGAATTTGATCTTATCTGTTTTCACCTGGTTCTCTCTTGAGCTTGATAAAAATGCCTTTGGTCTTTAGACACTTCGATGAGAACTTGACAGGGCGATTGACTCACACAGAGTTCCGCTCTTGCCTGAGAGGACTCAATTACTATCTGCCTATGGTAGAAGAAGGTGAACCTGAGCCCAAGTTTGAGAAATTCCTGAATGCTGTGGATCCAGGGAGGTAAGAGAAAGAGGTTATGGTTGGGACTTAATTAGAGATGAGCGATTGTAGAGGGAAGCAGTCCGTGGAACAAAAAAAAATTAACTTACTTGAAAGTAGGTAATAAGACAACTGGCAAGCTCTATTTTTTAAAGATTGGCTCAGAAGTAAATGGCACTGTCCCCAAGTTAGTCCTAAGCTCTATAGTTTTCTCATCTGGCAATTATGTTTCTTCTGTGAATTGCAGCTGTTTCTGAGGGAGGGACTTGAAAGAACAATCCACTCTTATTCATGTTTGTGAGCCCTTAAGAAGAAGTTAGTAATTCAAAGGCCACAGGCAAGAGTGGAGTCTTTGGTGTTTATGGTAGGTAAGACAGAGCCATGCACAGCTCAAGTTACTGTAAAGAGCTAATACTTTCCAAAGATGGAGGAAGATAAAGAATCATTATCTGGGCTCTTACACTGATGGAAACTTCCAAAGAAACATATATGATAACCCATGGAGACACATCTAGAGTCTAAGAGACTGAGTATTTGTCTATAAGATAGTGGCAGGGGGTCAGGATAGAGAACAGAACCCAAGTGTCAGAAAGAGAAACTCAGGGGACTTGGTTTCCCTCTGCCCCTGAGATACTATACAGGATGAAAGGGATAGACTTTTCTTGTCTTCAGAAGGCACAGTTCCTGCTCTCTTCCCCTACAGGAAAGGGTATGTCTCACTGGAAGACTACACATCATTCTTGATTGACAAGGAGTCAGAGAATATCAAGACCAGCGATGACATAGAGAGTGCATTCCAAGCCCTGGCAGAAGGCAAGGCCTATATTACCAAGGAGGACATGAAACAGGTGGGATTCCCACTGTTGCTTCTCCTATTCTGACACTGTAACCTTGCTTTGGGTCATCTTGGTCTTGGATCTCCTCCAGTAGCTCCAACTCGTATACCAACTGTATTAGCTCAGGCCTCCTCTTTCACAGGGTATTACTTGTTTCAGTAAATCATTTACCTTACTCCGGCCCTAGCCCCAAATATCTAGTTGTTCTCTACTGACTATTACAGTCTGTTCAAATCCTGCAACTCAATTTTTAAGCGGTTTGCTGCAATTTCTACTTAATAAGACAAATTGAAGAAAGAGAATGAGCTAATTTCTTGATGTTGAATATTGAAAAGTGAAAGAGGGTTTGAAGAGGACATGGAAACTAACAAACCCCATGTGACCTATAAAGTGGACAGAGGACTGCTAGGGCTATAGGACAAGAAGGGTGTTGGTGAAAAAGGAACGGGGGATTGAGAGGTCAACAAAATGAAATTGTGTTTGAAATGCCACAATGATGCATAAGACATGTACTTGTTTGGGTTGTTTTTTTTTTTTTTTTCTCAAAAAAAATCTAAAAAAAAAAAAGGATATAAAAAAAGACTCAGGAAGAAATTTGAACTTTTTATTCATTGGATGGAATAAACTTATGAAAACTCAAAGTGATAGGCAGAAGGCTGCTTCTCCTGATGGATCTCCATCTGTGAAAACAAGTGTTGGATTTCTGTAACTCTGTCTTTCTCCTTTCATTCTTTTCAGGCTCTCACCCCGGAACAAGTGTCATTCTGTACCATACATATGCAGCAATATATGGACCCACGTGGTCGGAGCCAACCTGCTGGCTACGACTATGTTGGCTTCACCAATTCATTCTTTGGCAATTGATAAGCAGATTCTTATGCATCATAGAAGATCATAGTGTGGCAGCAAGTAATGGGGGATAAGAGGCACAAGCAAGTGTGAAAGAGAAAAAGATGCTGTTGCTGCTGCTCTGTGTGTGTGTGTGTGTGTGTGTGTTACATTTATTGTGGGATTTAAAAAATTATCAAGTATATGGGCAGGGACTAGGAAAAAGCTATAGGATTATATAACTAGTCTCTATGTAGGATGCCAAGATTTTAATGTGTGTGTGTGTGTGTGTGTGTGTGTGTGTGTGTGTGTGTGTGTGTGTTCTGAAAACCTTTAGGATTTTACTGCATACTAATTATAGAAGCATTTCTTTTTAAAGGGAAATTTAACTAAAATTATGCTTTTGTATTTCGGGAACCATATTATTACTAAATATAAGCAATTAATTATACTGTAGAAAAGGACAATAATAAGGTAGATAAATAAAATACAAGATGATTCACAATTTGTTAGTAGCTTTTAAGAGAGATTAAATCCTTACAGTTTGAAATGTTTGTAATTTTGTCTTATTCTATGAAATAGAGTCACAAAAAGATAACATAAAATGTTTGTTTTCTTCTTGTCCTGTTTTGAAATTTCACAATTAAAGTGAATGACTTTGACATGTCAGGGTCCTCTTGTTCCCTAAATCCCTGAGTACTGTCTTACATTTTAATATGATATGAATGATGTTTTATTCATTTTTATCTTCTCGGAAGCCAGTAAAATGTTCATAATTTAAGGAAAAATCCAAGAAGCTATGGTGGTACTATATCTAGGTGTTTTCAGTACAGGTATGTTTCTTAGGTAACTTTGTTGCCTTTTGTGAAATTTTGCCTTTTGCTCATGAATTTAGCCTTTTGCTTATGAATATCACTCCTTATTTACTATCTTAAGTCTCAGTTTTTTCACTTGAGTAGAAATTAACCCCTCCTCAATCTTTGGGAAAAAATTCTCACAGGAGCCAATTAAAATACTTATGGCTACAAATAAAGATATTTGAAAATGACAGGTAATTTTTTTATAACATTTATCTTAAGCCATTAACTACAGTGGAATATAACAGTCAAAACATACCCCCAAAATGTTTACCAGTGTCTAATTTATTTATAAATGACCAAAATCTTTCCAACTGGGTGGTTATGACATAATAGACCATCAAAAATCAGTGTGAGCTGAATAAAATTGGGTTATCAGTTTCCATTTCTCGGGTCATTTATACTTCCACCTCCTTGATAAGCCTGGTGGATCTGGGGCTTAGCATTTCAAAGCCTTCATTTTTCTTCAGCCTAAGGTAATAGCTAGGATTCCTTCCTTGTCTCTTTGATTCTTATTTCTCTCTGCTGAAACTCTCCATCCTCCCTACTCATGTGCTGATCTTTCTAAATCAGTCCACAGATATCTTTCTGCTCCATTCATTATGCCCTGTCTCCTGCTTCACAAAAGGATCATATTAAAGTGAGATATTCAACTGATGACTGCCTTGAACAACAAAAACTCCCTATACTAACACATTTCTCATTTGTAAGATGTTCACTCTCTCTGACCCACTCAGTTGTTTCTGTAACATATCCACAGTCTCTCATCACCCAGCCTCTGTTATCTTTTCTGAGGGTCCCAGTCAGTTTAGGACATGTTTCCCCCATTCATTTTTTTTCTTCATTTTTTAATTATATATTTTCTTTATTTGCATTTCAAATGTTATCCTGAAAGTTCCCTATACCCTACCCCCACCCTGCTCCCCTACCCGCCCACTCCCACTTCTTGGCCCTGGCATTCCCCTGTACTGGGGCATATAAAGTTTGTAAGACTAAGGGGCCTCTCTTCCCAATGATGGCCAACTAGGACATCTTCTGCTACATATGCATCTAGAGACACGAGCTCTGAGGGTACTGGTTAGTTCATATTGTTGTTCCACCTAAAGGGTTGTAGACCCCTTCAGCTCCTTGGGTACTTTCTCTAGATCCTCCATTGGGGGCCCTGTGTTCCATCCTATAGATGACTATTCACCCATTCTTTAGGAACAAGAACACACACTAACTTAGGCATGAAGCTGTCTCAGATCCATGTACTAAAAGCCAACATCACAACATTGTTAAAAGTTGCAAGTGACATTCATTAAAAAAATGACTATGAGTGAAGTATTTTGATAAATTCTTTATATATGTATGAATACTTTAGTCATACACAAAAGTATGTAATGATAACTATTTTACAAATGAGGGCACTGAGGCTGAAAACAGTTAAGTAACTTACCCAGCTTAACACAGCTAGTTATTTGAAGAGCTTGTGTTCACATTCCTGCCAGGCTA